>JAOEHX010047762.1:0-25268 GCA_025448015.1 Bolborhynchus lineola | reverse complement strand
CCTGAAGAGGCCAAAGTCCGCTCTCTTGAAGTCCAGGGCAGTGAGCTTGCTGCACACTCTTCTCACTGTCCTGAGGACCTCAAATTCAATCATCTCATGATTGGTGCTATCAAGACTGCCCTGGAGCGTCACATTTCCAACCAGCCCTTCCCTATTGGTGAGCACAAGGTCAAGCACAGCACCTCTCCTTGTCGGCTCTTCTAGTACTTGCAGAAGGAAATTGTCTTCCACACAAGAATCCAGGAACTTCCTAGATTGTTTGTGCCGGGCTGTACCATCCCTCCAACAGATATCAGTGTGGTTGAAGTCCCCCATGAGAACAAGGGCCTGCGAGCGTGAGGCTGTTCCTATCTGTCTATAGAGCTTTTCATCCACTGAGTACTCTTGGTGAGGTGGTCTGTAACAGATCCCCACAATAACGTCTCCCATCGCTGTTCTCCCTTTAACTCTGACCCACAAAGTCTCTGTCGACTGCTCACCTTTTGCTAGAGTTTATATATTATAGATGTACACTGATTTTTCACCCTAAATAGGTCCTGATTATCTTCTGTATGCTCCCATTGTCACTCATAAAATTCCATGTTCTAAGAAATTCTTTTTAGTAGAAATAACTCCACCTAAAGGTTATGCCAAAGTCTATACATCTTCCATCCACTCTAGGTCCCATGTAACAGGTGGGAAGGCTTTGGAAAAATCCTTTTTTCTTTTTTTCTTTTTTTTTAACATATATACTGTTTTTTTCAACCTCAGTATGCTCAGCAATGATTCTTATTATGTCCCAGCTGGAGAAGGTTTAAAATAGAAAGGTATATTGGATCAGTTTAATGTGTCATATTGAAAACGGTTACACCAGTTTAACACAAAGATAGGATTCCAGAACATTGCAATGACATGAAAACCACTCAAGTGTCCTTCATGAGGACCAGAGCCTGTGAATGTGAAGCTTCTCCCAGTTGTCTGAAGAAGGCCCCATCTGCTCCTTCCTGACCAGATGATCTGTAGCAAATATTCACCACAGTGGTGGGTATCCTGAAGCATAAGATCTTATCTTGTTCATCACCCTTTCCTAGGCAGAGATCCATTCCCACTGTTCCCCCACATTGCAGGCAATTTTCCCCTCCTCGCTGTCTCAGGTTATCCTTCCTAAAGAGTTGTTATCCATCCATGGAGGTATTCCAGTCAGGTAAGCTGTCCACCACATTTCTACAACACCAACGAAATCACATACCTGAAACTACACACTGACCTCTGCTTACTCCTGTTTGTTCCCCGTGAGGCAGGAACCAGTATCATAGAGGCACTTCACAAAGGCACAGAGTTATGATGATTTTGCAGAAACTGGAGGTGTTGTACAGAATCAGACCCAGCACTGACCCATGGGGGTATAGTGGTAGTGACTGGCCTCCACCCAGACTTTATGCTACTGATCACCACTCACTCTGGGTCCAAATATTCAGTCAGTGTTCAACCCACTTCACTGTCTGCCCATATAGCAGACATTGTCTTCTCTTTGAGGATCTTTTTGGGAGACAGTGTCAAAAGCCTTACTGAAATCAAGGTAGACAATATCCACTGCTCTTGCCTCCTCCTCCAAGCCAGCTATTTTGTAGTAAAACGTTATCTTGTTTGTCAAGCATGACTTTCCCTTTGTAAATCCGTGATGACTACTCCCCATTGTCTTTTTTTGCCTGGAAAACATCTGCAGGATTAGCTCAGAAGTCTGGAAGAAAGGTTATGAACATATACTTAGATATTTCTTTTAATGGATCTGGGGACTATTCTTCTGTTTCCAATCAGATTTGAGAAGAATAAAACTTAAAAAGCAAAAGCACAGAGTAGTCTAAAACTCCCCCTCATTGTGTATTGTGTGACTTTAGCAGTTCATTCAGCTTCCTCAGGACAGACTAAGAACAGTTACACAACTGAGTCCAGCATGTCAGCCCCTGACTGCCAAAAGTACAAATTAAAACATACAAACCTAATCCAAAGTAAATTATAGAGATATATTTCCAGCATGAAATATGCACATGTACAAACCCAAGATTGTTCAAGGCTTCCACACTCCCACCATCTGACTGTTGCCAGTGGAATTGCTTTCTGAGAGTACAAAAAAAGCATCAAGGGACCTATGCTGGGTGTGTGTGATGATTTTATTTTGCACTCCTTGGTTGCCTGTTGTACAGTGGTATTTAAGATATGGCACCAAAACAGGTACTTCACTACTGCCCTGGGATGCTTTTAATTTGTTTTGGTTGAGGCCACAACCTCAGATAGCCCAACCCATTTCAAACTTGGAAGATTGTTTTTTAAGATAAAAGTTTCCACTGTCTGGTCTTCTGTGCTGTCAGTGCGATCTGCAGATTACTATAACACAGACATTTACAGGTTGTACCCAAGCTTTACAGGTTGGGAAAAGACTATCTACTCAAATTGCAGTAAATTCTGTATTGAGTCTGAACACTGAAACAGCAACTGCACCAACAATGCAACTTCTCAGATGCTGACCAACCTGATATGGACAAGAGGAGCAAGTACACAGCTGGGAACAAGAACCTCTTCAGCTACCCCAGCAATTGTTACTGCTCAGACTCCTAAGTCTTTGACAATATTTACCCTCACTGAATTTCCCACAAAGTAAAAGATCATTGTTATCCCTAATTCTAGAGGGGAACCAAAAAAAAGGTGGGTTAAACAATTTGTTCCAAGACACACAGGAATTTTGTGTACACAACTGGAAATTAAATGCAGGGATCTGAAGTAACAGCTTATTATTTTACTCACTTTTCTTGTAAAAATGATCTTTCACCATTTTCACCAAAGTCCCTCCTTTCTTCTAATCTGGGAAGTCCTTATAAAGCTGTAGTGCACATGTGCATCTAGCTTAATGAAGATGATGGAAAGTTCTGGGACAGTAAATCCTTCCTTGTCTTCCTTGATAATGTCCATTATCCTAATTGTTGAATTTTCCTTGCAAAATGATGAAAATCTTAATTTAGTTTTCAGTTCCATTTAGCTCCCCTGATGCTTTTCTTTATCTTAACTTTGAAGCTTTGCACTATTGTTCATAGATTTGAGAGTGAGAAGTAAACAGATATTATGCCAAAAGGCAATATTTCAAAATTCCTTCATTAACACGTTATTTGAAAGAAAATTATTTTCATACTTCAAATATTCACAGACCCTGGCTGAAATTATTTTCATTCTGTTATTTTTTTTTCTTTTAATTTTTCTTTCCAAACTTGACTGTATTATGTTGCAGGTGTTTAATGCTGGGTTTTTTTAGAGTGTTTGTCGTGTAGCTCTTCAGTCTTATTATAGGTTCTAGTACCTCTTTTCTATTTATGTGTTTTCTGCCAGACTCCAGCATTTCATTCCAGGCTTTGGTGCGTGGGTGTCCAGTGCAGTCAGTGGACCTCTGGTTTTGATTCCTCAAAGCATTTAATCATATACCCAACCAATTTAAAGCGCTTAAGTCCCTTTAGGATTAAGTTAAACTGAAGCACACACACAAATATTTCTGCCAGACCATGCTATCCCATCATTTTTCTAGTCAACCGTGTACATTGATTAATGTCAAAGACTTCAAACTTGGCCTGATTTTTGCGTTCAGTAGAGATCCATCAAGCAAATAACATTTCACAAGAAAATTAAGATGAGGTTTCAAAGGTTCAAATGTTTCAGTAAGACTAATATTGATGTTGAAATAACTAGATCTTTTGAATTTATTTATGTATTTATCAACCTAAAGAACAGATCAGGCCATTGGCTTGATAGTAAACCAAAACTACAAATTTCTGACCAAAATAAATACTGTTTCATTTACGCAGCTATCAAGGTAAATTACAAAGAAAAATGAATTTCAGCTCTAACTACTTTGTTCAATACATTGGTTCTAGGAATTATCTCTCATGCGCTTATTGAGATTTTAAATTTACATCTCAGATGTTGACTATTTCCACTAGTATCCAAATTCAGAAACTGAGGATGGAATTCTTGGAGGACTTTTTGCAAAAATCGCAGTGCTTTCTATTCTTATTCTTTTTGGAAATACTACAGAAAGAATTTGTTGCCCATTAATTATTTACTTACAGCAACATAGGAGCCTATCAGCAAAGGAGGCCCCACAACACTGGGAAATGCATAACAACAGCCATCTTTTTTCTTTTTTTTTTTTTCTCCTTGTAGAGTAATAAGAGATTCATAGAGATAAAAAAAAAAAAAATAATTAAAAATAACCACCCCAAAACCAAACAATAAAAAGTAATTGCATTAAAATAAAAGAAACCCAAAACAAAAACAAAAAACAAGTACTCCAAGAGAGAGAAAGGTGTCATGCACTCATTTTGCTAGTACTTGTTTCCAGCTCCTCCTTTCAAGACTGTGAATTTCACTTTTACCAGTTTTAGCTATATAGCTATAGGATATGTATATAGCTGTAGGATAGCACAAACTATGGCACAACAAATCACATATATTGGCTAACTGCCTAAAAGGTAGACTATGGATCCTGAAGAGAGAATACAAAATTTCTCCCTCTCAATTAAATGCAACCTATTTTTGCATAAAGACAAACATCAGTGTCACTGATGCCTTTAAAACAAGACCCTATTCTTTCAAAGAGTAATTTTAGGCATCTACCTTTATAAGAGAACCCTGCAATTAAAATGCCTGCCAGAAGCAATTAAAAAGACTGAAATTCCATATGCTATCTTATGTTCAACATTAACAAGTTTTCATCTCTAGAGACACTCTCCAGTTCACTTCAGCTTGATCCTTCACCTTTTTATTGTCAAGATTTCTTCAATATTGTTACTCACACATCTAATTTTCTTAGCACATTGTACAGTTGTATTTCCAACTCCAGATTCTAAAGCTTAATGTAAGTGCCAGGAACCTAAAATTTAGGCATTGCAGCCCTGGACTTAAAAGGTCTACATCCCTTTTATTTGGTTGAATCCTAAGCAAATTTCCTAGGATCCGACAGGAAACCTGTGGCAAAGCCAAAAACTAAATATCAGTCCCCAGGAACTTATTTCAGAGCCTTAGGCAGAAGGTTATTTTTTCTATAACTGCAAGTTAAAGATTTTAGTCCAAGCTGGAAAATGGAAATGGGGGGAAAACATATCTCTCCAAGCACTTTCAAAGGGATCCTAAAACCAAGCAAAGCTGCATGATCATCTTTAGCTTTTCATCCATCCTTGATTTTTCAGTATTTATGAGAGCTTCACAACTGGGAGTAATTATGCATAAAAATTATTACATGATGTATGACTCAACATACAAATGATCTTTGGGAAAGGAGGTTCTTGAAAGGAAGGTTTTTGTGTATGGAACAGTATCAAAAGCACTCTTTGGTTAGATTGTTGGGGGAATTATATAGTGGTATGTAACACCTTTGGGAAAAGTTCTGCAAAGCAGGTCAGGTGCCATGAGTCTTAACAGACTGGTTACTTATTCATTGTGATCAGCTGTTCTGAGCTTCAGGAAGTTCAGGTCTCAGCAGCTGCTGTGTAATCACAGTGCAAAATACTTTGCAATGGCTGACTATAAAAGATTAGAATTGATTGAGAGGGCCTGAGTTATTGTCCTCCTGTGATTGCAATATGCAGCATATAAAGAATTCTCTCATGCTTAAGCCCTCCTTTATATTTCTAGTGTTCATGAAATTAGTTTTAAACCACCAAGGGTTTCTTCCCCCTCCCCAACCTCTCCACAATAATTTCTGGTTCTAATTTGAAGAGTTTTTTAATAAATATGTTTTAGATGAATCTAGTGCTTGTGAAAGTTGCCAGCCTATTTGATCCTGAACTGGGGGGGAAGGCAGACCTTAAGCATTGGAGATAGCTAGGACCTCACAGGAGGAAGAGGCCTAGAAAGCAATTGATAACTCAGAAAAAAGAGTAGCAGTGCAGGATAAGGCAGCAGATGACTAATCAAAACAAAGCTGACAATCCTGTCTGCCTCAAGAAGGATCCTAAGGAGTCAGTGGATCTCTAATATACAATGTGCATCAGACCACCACTCTGGAAGTCCACTTGGACTAAAATTGGAGCTGAAACACTGCCAAAGACCACCTCTTTGGTTAAGGGCAAGAGGTAGAATCTGAGGGAGGGTGGGTAAGAGTCTGCCTCTACATTTGGATTTGTCAGTTATCGGTGTTCCTGAAATCTCAGTGAGGACTCACCCCCCTCACCGTTTTTCTCATTCCTATAGCTTGCCCAAAATCCAACTTCCAAAGTCAGCTTAAATATTGTAAGCCTTTCTCTACTGAGGAAAGGGTTTATTCCTAGGAAGGATATGAACAATTGCCATTTTTATTCTGCATGTTTATGTCATAAAGACACCAAACTGACAAAGCCATATGGAAACAAAACAACCAGTAGCCAACTATAAAGCCATTATGGAAATCATCACATGTGCATATATAAGACGTCTTCTGCAGGGATCTCCATTATCTTTGAACATGTAGGAAAAGAACAATACAGCTTCCCATTCTAGTGATTATGGAAGAGACCTGTATAGGCCATTAGCTTTGGCCTAGGTTACATATCCAGTTCTTAACAGCACAGGAACAGGAAGCTGGGGTGAAATACTGACACTACTAAAATTACTAGGAGACATATTATTTTTTTCACGAGGGCCAAAATTTTATATTAGTATGCTCTTTCCATGATTTAACCACAAACAATAATTTTATACTATTCCCTCTCTAAGCACAATAACAGACAGCCTCATAAGAATCCTAAAATTTTCTTTTGTACATTAACCAGAATTTATATTGACATGTTAACTTGCCTGTGTTTACACATCTAGCTACTCACAGAACTCTTATCAGCACTCTGTCTGCTCACCTTCTATGTTAAAATTTGACAGAAATTAAAAAGGCCTATTCATCACCAGCAGCTATACATACACCATCTTAGAAGTCTTTAGCTTGTCATGCCCATAGCTGTTTTCCTTCCCTGTGAATAAGAGAGGCTAGACTGGGTAAGAAAAAAAGCAAATGCAAACCAGTTCTTTCTTTCTTTCTTATGAAGACAAGCTGAGAAAGTTGTTCAACCTGGAGAAGAGAAGGCTGTGTGAAAACCTCATAGAAGTCTTCCAGTATCTGAAGGGGACCTACAAGAATGCTGGGGAGGGACTCTTCATTAGTGTCTGTTGTGGTAGGACACAGGATAATGGGTTCAAACTTAAACAGGGGAAGTTCAGGTTAGATATAAGGAAGAAGTTCTTTACTGTGAGGGTGGTGAGGCACCGGAATGGGTTGCCCAGGGAAGTTGGGAATGCTCTATCCCTGACAGTTTTAAAGGCCAGGTTGGATGGAGCCTTGGGTGGCATGGTTTAGTGGGAGGTGTCCCTGCCCGTGGTAGAGGGGTTGGAACTAGATAATCTTAAGGTCCTTTCCAATCTTAACTAATCTTGGATTCTATGATTCTTAGGATTGTCATATACTTGTTGCCTTATCCATAAAAAGGGAGAAAAGAGAGAAAAGAGAGTAGCAAGAGAGACAAAGAAGATGTGCAAAGGAAGTGTTTATCAACCTACTCCTGATTTCTCCTGGCATTACAAAGCAGCATATATGGTGGACCTATAACAGTAGCTCAGTTAATGCATCCTGATAGATCCCTTTATCACCTTCTCTGCTTCATCACCTTTAACGTAAGAATAATGTTCCCATGGAATCAGGAAAACCTTGCCAGTTTATTCTTGTGTTTGCTTGTTTTAATCTGATCCTGTATCTTCTATAAGTATGTGCTACTGAGTTTAAAAACAGCACCACCTCCACTACAAGCAACCAAAAATGCTAACACGTAAACCAACAGATAATGTGGAGATGCTGGTAGAAGGTGGAAGATGTTGTGAGACATAAATGTCAGCAGAATAACCATGATGTTTTGTGTAAACCAGAATATTTTTTGTCACCTGAGCAGGTACATTGAGGCTATTACTTACCGATCAATCTACATTCCCAAAGTTTCAGCTGATAAGTGTACAGAAATACAGCAAGAAGTATCTTGTGTATCATCTATGACATTGATCTGCATATCCTTGAGGCCTCACAAATGGGCAAGCCTTTCACAAATCCTGGTTGGAAAACGAGCAATGGAATTGAAAATTGGAAGAGACCTGTAGTGGTTCTGGCATCTTTCCTCTAACCCAAAGAATTTCAATGGAATATCTTGGCATGAAGACAAATAATTTATGCTTAGCTGATTTTTATATTTCACATTGAATATTAGGATAAGGATGAAGAAATCAAGCAGCTACCATTTCCTCCATAGATTTCCTTACATCTTAGAGCAGAGCAGGTTTTTTTCTATTGAGTTAATTGAACTCTGTGAGCAAGTGTGCAAGCTGGAACAGCTCTTAGCCCAGTGTGATTTCATATGAGTATGTTCAATAATATTTATAAATTCAAATATGAAAATAAAAGGCACTAAGGAAGGAAAAAATCTCACCCACCCTCTCTATTTCAATCCTTTCATATCTGGTAGAACAAACAGAGCTACAAAGTAAGAACATCTGTAGATAAAGTCTAAGAGGGACATATGTGTTCCACACCTAACCGCAGCAGGGTGTCACTATAACAGCTTGCTTACTACTTATCACATCCAAGTCCATATGGTGCATTTCTGCCTTAATTGGGCACTTCCATGCTGTTGTAGATTTCTGTCAAAACCTTAATGGTATTTAAATATTCTTTTGCTGATATGAAAACTTTTTTATTTTCATGAATTCCAAGCAAAAATTAAATCCTGGAATGGGTGTTCAAAATATTTGTTAGTGGCCTGATCAATTCTTTATCAACAGACAAAAATGCAGTGTTATTTCACCTACATTCATATTTTAATTTCTTGCCAGCATTCAGCCTAGACTGCTCCAAATAAAATAAACCACCAAAGCCCACACAGTGAGAGGGGGTTCATTATGAATCATGACCAGCTCAGGGAGGAAGTGCCAAAGAAAAAAAAAACCAGCATTGAAAGAGGATAAATATGTTTGCCCTATACCCTCCACATATTTAGTAATCTTTCTCAAAGAAGCAGCTTTATTTGGGCATTCTGAGGAGTGAAAGATATGAAAAAGAAGCAGGTTTACTTGCTTGTCTGAATGTAGAGAGCTATCTTGATGGAAAGGTAGGAAAAAGGAAGTGTGAAGGGGGTCAGGTATTTGACAGAGCCTTGTGCACAGCTTCAGTACTTCCAGCCATAAAAGGGTGAATAGCAAAATAGTACGCTATATGCAGACCTTGTGAAGAGATAGCATTGATCCCTACTGAGTCAGAACCAAGGATAAAAGGTATAAGTGGTGACTGTTGACTGGAAATACTCTCTGTTACTGCAAAAAGATAAATGTTCTGGAGGAGCTGTCTGAGATAAAATACACTTTTCCTAGTTTTGCAGCTAGCTTATTTTCCTTTGCTTATTTCCTTTTCTACTGGACTGAGAAACAGAAAAGTGGATTTTTTTTCTGCTTTGCTAGTAGTGAGGGAAGTGTCCAGAGTTTTTGGAGCCTGACAGTCCCTGTATCTTTGGTTAAATAAAATCAGCATATATAGAACTTAATAGAAGGTTGTGAACAAAACCATTACACAGCTATATGATTGTAGAACAGCATACAGATTCTCCCTTTAAACTGAGAATAATATTAATACAGACAAGGGTGAACTTTCCTAAAAGTAGCTGGTCTTCAGTACACCAAACAGCAAGCTCACATCCACTTAGCTCAGCTTATTTATCCAGGAATGTTTCCTTCCAACAACCATTCCTGGATAAATAAGGATTATGAAAAAGTTGTTTAACAAACAAAAGGAAAAAGTGGTGAGAAGTTAGAGCTGAGTGAGTAAGAAAAGCAGTGTGTGCACTGCAGTGTGAGGCATGTCAACAACAGTGAGAGAAATGCAATGTGATGCTGTCTTTTTTTTCAGACCACAGTTACTAGCAGCAGGGACCTCGCTCCCACACAGACCCAGTTTAGGATGCAAAGAATGATCTCTGCAGGGAATGTTTCATGAAAGCAGAACTCAGCCACAATCAAATCTTTCACAGGCCAATTTCAAGCCGTTTTCTCCCTCCCTATGGTCTGGACATAAGCTGAATTTAAAATGCAAACATCTTATGCATAATTTCTTTGTAAAAACACAAGAATGGATTGCAGACTCGATTTTAAAAGATCAGGCATGTAACGTAGTTCATGTTTCAGAACCCAGATGTGGCCATGGGAGAATGCATACTTTTCTTTCTGTGTACAAGTTTCATGGCAAACATTAGTGAGCTTCAAGCTTGGTTGTTTATTCTTATGTCTGTGTTCAAAAGAGTAGGGAACTCTCACAGTTTATCAGGGTTCAAAGATGCACTTAGAACATAATGAATCCTGATGAAATCTCATAGATTATCCTTGGGGAAAAGCATCAATTAATATAAAGTTTTAAATATTTTTGTAAAAATAATGATTTTTTTTAAGGTGTTTGAAGTCCTTGACTCTACCCCTTGGCTTCTTTTAATTCCACCTTCTGAACTCCTTAATCAAGATCTCAGTAGCTTAAATTACAGCTATTAAACAAATTGGGGAAAGGGGCAAGTGTATTATTTTTTCTTCTTTTTATATGTAAAATAAAATGGACCCTGAGGAAATTGTGGCGGTCTCACTGAATCAGCTGAAGAGTAACTTAGGACTCACAAGTTGTAGCATATATCAAATCTCTCTCTAATAATTTCCTAACCTCTCATAAGCTCTTTTTAATGAAATAGAGAGCTCAGAAGACTTCAGATTCCTAAAGTACTACTTAGTTAAAATTTCCTTGCCTTTGTTCACAATAGGAAGCCATGATCTGTCACAACTCTTTCACTTAATCACTTAGACATAGGAGAGGCTATAGAAAAATACATCTTGCAAAAGAACTTTCTTCAATGACTTCTATTCTGGCATGAGAACAGAATTGTCTCAATCATAGCTGAGCTGAGCAGCTTGACACCTACCTATTCAGTGAGTCATCTGTGATACCCAAACAAGGCACCCGCTATTAACATCCATGAGCACAACAGCCAGTAAGGAATTTCTGAACCTGTTTGATTTGCACAGGAACACTCTGAATGCAGCACAGCATGGCATTCAAATCCATCCAAACACTTGCCAGACAGGTTACTGCCACATCCTGCTGAAATCATAGTATTCTGCTTAAAGGACTTGTCCTGAAAATTGAAAAACTACACCATCATCAACATGAGTGAATACAAATCCACAGCTCCCACCTCTTCAGAGAGTGCCCTAGACACATGGCTTTTGTTGAAGCTGTGCCATTTTTGTGCAGCCAGGAATGTGGAATTTTTTTGACCTGCAAAAAAAATTTGCAAAGGGGAGTCTATTTCTGTAATCTAATAGGCAAAACACTCTGCTGGAGAGGAGAGGAAGCTAAAATAGTTCTTTCCCGGGGGTCTGCTTAGAATATGTATTTTCCATGTAACAGTCTTAAGTATAAAATGCTTTAGCAATATTGGAAGAAAGACTGAAACACAGGAACTTTCTGGTTTCCACAACGGACACATCTTACTGCCTCACAGTTGCTCTCTTTTGCTTACATATTACTTCTGGTCCCAGTTCTTGTGCCATTTCTTGCACCAGGGCTTTGTTCTAATGGGTAGGTGTAAGGCTGGCATGGCATAAAGCTAGCCAATAGATGGTGAATGAGACATTCTTCTGATAAGAAAACATCAACCTGTGTTCAGTATTCAGAACAACATATTGAATCCTGAACTCAGCTCTAGGTACACAAAGGCCCCTCATTCACAGCTCATAACAAGCAGAGAAGTATTAAAGCCTAGGGAAACACAGGGTTTCCAACATATTCAGTATTTCCTAGCAGCTGGCTTAGATATCTTCCTGAAGAAGATAAAAATAATCACTTCTACATATTCTAAATATTATTTGAGTTGAAAACTCAAAAATGTTACCCGGGATTGTCTTTATGAATGTTACCTACAAAGAAGCAGCAAACTCTTATGCTAATTTTTATCTTCCTTGAAGCTTTGGATAAAAAAAAAAAAAAAAAAAAAAACGAAAAGAAAAAAGCCAATTTAAATGCTCAGATCTATTTCTGAGGCAACTAAAAATTATGTCAAAAATTGTAGACTCCATAAAAAGTTAGGAATGCTCAGTTAAGAGAGAATTTCATGCTGGCATGAAATTTCAAAGTGACATTCCTAAAGAAAAGAGTTTTGTTAAATCCACCAAACAAGTAGAACCTTAGTTTAGAGATAATGTCATCTTTTTTGCCTTATCCTACAATGCAGTTATAAGCTAGAAAGTGCTATTACAAATGACAGTTATAATCCAGAATTCAAACTCAGAGCTGTAGCCATGCTCTGAAACACGTGCAAGCTTTCAGAGTTTTGTATATAAATTCCCACAAGGCTCGCAAAGCCTCAGTATATTTTACATGAAGAAACTGTTCCTCCCATACAAGATTTGCTATATTATCTGTGAATGAAATACACTTTGTCCCACTTTACAATTTGAAACCAATTTGACTTGGGTTTTTTTCCATTACGTCTTCCTTCATTCACTAGGCCACAAAAAAAGTCCATCACATATTCACCAGGGAACTGAAGTGGCAATGTGATATTTCCTTACAGCATTGTGTCCCAAAAACCTGAGCTTCCCTGTTCTCCTGCTAAAATTTGCCTGTTCACCTCCTCAGAATGGCTCAAACTGGAAACAGCAAGGAGCTTCCAATGCCACAGGTTCTAAAGCTGAAATACTAAATCTGATCTCTCCATCACAAATAAAACCAAACTGAAAGCTGCTTTAATTGATACTGGCTATCAGTAAGGCAAGATTTAATAATATAGGAAAAGAAGCAGTTCAACTCTGCCTTTGAAGAGTCATGAAGGAGGTATCGGAAATTCTTGAAGGAGTCTATTCCTCAGAGCTTAGAAAATGTTATGGCATCTGGAGCCACAAACTTTAGCTCTAGTTTTATCCAAGACAATGGCACGGATCCATCCTTCTGCAGGAGACCTGAGGCCAGAGTATCTGGGGGCAAGTAAGCTTCATCAATAGGACAGCATATTACAAACCTGATGCAATATTTTTTCGTATTATATTTATTATGTGTGGATTTGAGACAGTTATGTGTCACCTTGAAGAAGAAAAAAACGCCACGAGATATTGCACTTAAATGTTATTATATTCCTTTTTTTCACACATTACAGTTATATATAAGACATTTTCATACTCCTTATTTCACATGTCTAAAAAAACAGGCTTCATTGTTATTTTTGTTTGGCATATAGGAAGAAGTAAAAGGACAAGGAAGGGGGAAAGGACAAGATGGGGAAGAGAAAGAGAAAGAGCAAGCAAGCACAAAAGTAATTTATAAAACAAGTGTGTCTTTATAAAGTCAGGTCAAAATTTAATCTCACATTCAGTCTTTCCTTCGGTATATTTACAGAATTGTAACATTGTACTTTTTATGGTGTAAAAAGATATTAATACCAGCATTGTTTAAGTGGGAGGCAAAGAAATTTATTCTGGTTTCAATTAGGAAAGACAGATATATAAACAGGTTTTATTGGAAGGTCCTGATAGGAATAAAAGAATGTGATATTGATGGACACAAGGGACTCAGACCTGCTCTTGTTCAAACTGGAAAAAAATCCAGTGGTTTCAAGGCTGCAGGATCAAGCACATGCCTAGGTCATGAGCAAGTTTAGCAGACATGTTAAAATGGCTTCAGTTTCTGAGTATTGATGGCTCCATCCCCAGGAATCTGGATCTCACTGCCATTACCCACAGTCAGTGGTAGCCAAAGGCCTGAATTTCTGCTTTAAGAAAGGTTGAAGTCTTGCCATAAATACTTTCCAAAGAATGGCAGTTATTATGGCAACAGTGTTCCCATTGCTCTAGTTAAGGTTGTGTCAGCATTTAAATTATAAACTCCTGTTTTCAGGGGTTTACATCTTGGCTATAAACATTTGCCAAGAGATGAAAATTGGCATTCACTGCCCTAAAGCCATCTTTTTTTTATTTTTTTTTTTTTTTTTTTTTTTAATAACAAAGCTTGGAGAAAATCAGACTGCTATTTTTTTATACTGCAAGAGGGAAAAGAATTAAAGGCTTGTTGCGGGTGGTGAGGTGCATTTCTGTGTGCGTACATATATGTATACACAGAGACGGAGGGCAGGTATATTCCTAAAATGCAAAATCTGCTCTGTATTTTTTAATTAAATTTTGCTGGGCTGGGCACTGAGAGATTTGTTAGTTTGCTTTAAATGTATTTGTGTAGGAGCACTAAAACCAAAATGAGAACATTGCAGCTAATATGTTCCTTATGGCTGCATGAGCTTTAATAGGGATCTAGCAATGTACATCAAAAATATGTTGCCTCTAAAATTAGCAATTTTGCCCTTTGTAAAGAGGATGTCATATTATGCTTCATCTAGTTTTTCTGACTACAAATTGTCCTTTTTTAAGCTGTACAAAACAAAGCCCATTGACTTGTAACTACTCTTTCTTAAGGTTTCTTAGATGACATTTCCACTTTGAGTGTTCACACAAGAAAACTCCACTAGCCAAAGAATTCATCCATCGGCAGCATCCAGAGCTGTGTGCTCCAGCCCTACTGCTCTGAGTGCTAACCCCTGGCTCACAAAAGGATGGTGCACATTTTTTTCCCCAAGTTTCTCTTACTCTAAAAATCCTTTGAAACCTCTCTCACAATCTGAGGCAGTGTTTTTGAATGTGTGTGCATTTTGTGTGCATCTATACACATATATGGATGCCTACAGATAAAACTGTGAAGAATTTTTTTATTAATAACTTCTTTCTTGAGTGTTTGTTATATTTATATTAATACTGGGTTACTTCACGAAATACCTCTTAGTGAAGCACAATTTATTTGAAGGAGAGTTTTACATCTCGTAAGAATTTAAGACAGAAACCAGATTCACAAAGGAAACACCTCTGGGTATGCAGCATTGCTGTCAGATGAAGGTACCTAAGACCCATGCTACATGTTGAAAATGCAATATGCAAACCTTTGGCAGGGGTGGCAGTTTCCAGCGTTCAGTGAAAGTTGTGAAACAAAATTGCTTCAGTATTCCTAAGGCCAGGAAGATCGTTATTTCCTTATATTACAGACTCCAAAGGAAAGAACTGATGAGAAGTACACATCAGCCACCCTAACTAACTAGAACTGAACACACATCTAACAATATATCTAAAGCTGGCAGTTTCTGGAAGAAGACTAGAACCTGCTGTTTCAGTTTAAAATGGAGGAAGTCCTACCATGTTTGGGTGACCAGGGCGTCTTCTTATTCTTTCCAGTTGTGATCCCCACATCACTGTGGCCAAGATCATTCACCAGGAGACTCATTGTCGGAGGTCCAAAACTGTGGTCTGATATTCCTTATAGTTATCCATATATCCTTCAAGGGAAATGTATATTGTGTCATCAAAGTTAATGATACTGCTCTGTGCTTGTGGACAAGTATGTGCTTACATAGGTGTGTTGGCACTGACTAGAGGAAAAAAAGGCCTGGAATTAATTTTTCACATTCCTGAGATCAGCTAATTGATGTGAAGCATTGGCTTCGAGCTGTCAACCACTGAAATAAGTTACCCTTCTAAGAAATGAAGACTTCATTACACAGCAGTAAGGGAAAAAGGAAGCCTACTGTAGACACTGCCTGCTGCCTACAATCACCAGGAACCTTGGATCTCTCACAGACTGATCTAACGGATTAATATTGCAAGTCTTCAATGTCTCAGGATCCCTGGAAATGCCAGGTCTGCATAGACTGGAAACAAATAAAGGGAAGGTAATTCTCACAATTATTTTAATACTAAATGCAAATTAAAACAAACTATCCCTTTATTCCAATACTAAAATAATTTTTTGCCAGAAGCATCAGACTCATAAATCTATTCTGGTATTCATTGTATTTAACATTTAATGTACTACCTTCATCTGTGTTCTTATGAGTCTGATTGGCCTGCTTGGTTGTTTCAGAACCATAAACACCCACTGCTGGTTATCCTTGAATGTATGAGAATACACCCCTCAATCACAACTTTTGGAGCTGTATTTATGGGAAAATAGTTCCATGAGATCTTACATTTCCCTCATCCTTAAGAATTTTCAGAAAGTACAGAAAAAGTCAATAGGATGTTGAGTACCAGCTCATTATGTGATAATATTAGTGAGCGTGATGTTTGAGCTCTTCCATATGACAGTGTGCTTCAGTGCATATTCAAATAAATAAGCCTTTATTTAAATGGCAATTCATCTTTGACTATTATAAGAAAAAAGTACTTGAGTACATAAATCCAGATAAGGCCTTTTAATGTACAGTATTGCACATTATTTCATTTAGTTAATGAAAAAAGTACCAGCTAACAAATGGAAAATCATCTGGCTTATTGTTGGGATTTTTCCTGGGGGTGTAGAGGTATATTTTTCCTGTTTATTTTCCCTGTCAACAAAAGAAAGTTGAAAAACAGAACTAAGACTGTCTTGTGCAATTCAGAGCAATTAGTGCTGCTGAGATAATGAAAACTCTTATTTATTTGAACTGATGTACTGCAACGAGAAGCTCTGCTGAGCCTCAAGGCCTTTTTCTATTAGATGCTCAAATTGGTCCATCAATTTCCTGCAGTAGAGAGTGTCCAGTCTAGTTTCCTAGTGGATAAAAAGTAGGAATGATGACAAGGGAAATGAAAGTTGGTTGGCACCACTGATTGGAAATTGATGCCTAGCCCAGTCACCCCAAATCATGTGTCAGGGCCATAGAGGAATCATGACTATGATAGAAACTGGCAAGATGCGCAGACTGTTGTGGTAGAAACTGTAGACACACAGAGCACTATAAAAAGGGAGCAGGTAACATAAAAAGGCGAATATGAACAAGGAGGAATGGCAAAGTTATGAAGCCTTGAGGGAGTTTCAGAACTTCAATAGAATCAGGTGAAAAATGGAGAATTGTTGGAGATGTGCAAAAGCCAGTGGGCAGAGGCACAACCTAAAAATACATTTTTCCTGTAGTGTCTTTTATAATACAGTAGCAGGTGACATAAAACCTGTACTTAGATGAGTTTAAGGAAATCAGAATAGACTAAAAAAGATGGAAGTCATGCATTCAGATTAATGGAATCAAGAAAGCCTGACAAGGACATATTTTCAAGGACATGCACAGCCATGAAACGTGATATAGGAATACGTGCTACATGGGGAAGTAGTGATGGAAGAATGGGTTAAACCTTGATAAATCCATTCTCCCACACAAGAATGAAAAAAAGATGGATCAATTCAAATGAAACAAGGAGCAGCCAGGGGAGACAGCTGAAGAGTCAGCATGACCACTACAGAAACTGAGAAAGAAGATTAAAATTAAGAGCTCCTCTCTATGCCTATAAATCCAATCTCGCGCAAGATTTGCAAGGCCAGAGAAGGAGGTTTTGCGCAAGCAGTTCTAGTACTAAGGAAGGTGAATGTAAGAGTGGAGCTAAGAGGGGTGGGTGGCTTCTGAATGAATTATATGTCCCAATTTCATGTTGATGGAGAGAGTAAAACAGTAAAAGCAACCAGAAATGAAAGGTACATGGCCAAGGGAACTTTGGTCATGACAGTAAATAAATAGGAAGCATGTCACTACCTGAGCGCTAACCTGTAGATAAGGAACACGTGGAAATTCACATAGCACTTTTATGCATGGTGGTTTTGCATGTCAAAAAAAGAGGAAGAGGTGAAGAAAAGACCAAATGATTAGAAAAGTAAAGCAGACCAACCACTGTATGGAAAAGCATGAGGATGAAAGGAGAAGCAGGGCAGTTAGGGACAAAAAGGACACTGTAGGAACAGCGAAGACTATTTGCAAAGATAACTGATGTAGAATGAATGATAGAAAATAGAAATAAAACAGCTGAGATGATGGCTGTGCATGATATCCAACCATAGAAACTCGTAGGGGAAAAGAGCATTCTTTGGAGGTCAAATAAAAGATACAGTGTAGCAGTATGAACTTGTTCAGAAAAGAAGCTTAGCAAAAACTGTGCAGCTTTTCCAGGATTAATTTAAAACTTTAATTTTAAAGCATTGCAAAAATCTTGATTAGCTTTGGGCATCTAATTGCATCAGTGTACTAAACAAGACCTTGGATTTTAGATATGTGGGACTTGGAAAACTACCAGTATAGGCTTATATTTGCACAGACAGATCTAAATACCAGCAGTATCTCTCAACTGCGAAAAATCTAGAGGTAATTTGCTTACCTCTATTATATTTATCCCACCCCATGGGCAGGATCTGCTAATGACTTGTACAGCACAGTGTTTTTCTATCAACACTACAATTTTAGTAGAGAACATAATATTAACTGAGATTGCATTTACAGCTTCAGAGCATTAAATTTAGCTAAAGTAAATATTGCCTGGGATTCCAGCTAGCCACTGAGTAAACAAGTATGACTTCTTGGGCTGACTTGTTGGGTGTAAATGCCATTTCTGAAGATTTGTTCTGTAAAAATTATTACACTGGCAATTAAGCCAAACACAAACATTATGCTTCCCAATAAGTAATCCCTTAGGACTTGAGTGGCACTTATAAGGACTGTAGGTTTTAGGCTTGTCTGCAGTGAAAGATTAATATCCTCTACAAATACACTTTCTATTTATTTTAATCTGGCCATCATTCTGAAATCATTGGTCCTCTGAGAAAACAAGATTTTCAAAAATCATCTTTGTATGAGAAAACACTGGAAGGTGAAATGCAGTAATAATTTCAAACATACTTCCTCTTGCTCTTTCACTGGAAAGGACTTGAGTGTAATTCTGCTGTCTCTGGGGATGAACTGTCAATCAGGACTCTCCATCAGCAGTGTTTGTTAAGCTCACTCTAGTGGGGAGCTGCAGAAGGCTGAAAGAATTTCAAAGTGTTTATACTGCCATTTACATAATAGATGAGTTAGGAAGATATGAATCATGGGAATCAGCTGTCCCAAGCAATGCAGCCTGAATTGAATCATCAGCCAGTTGTTATTTAATGATATATTTTTGCATTTTAAGCCAACTACATGATATAACAGCAAGTTTACAGAATATGACATACAGTAAGAATTATACTCTCTGCCATGTCCTTATTCTCAAAAAAAAAAAAAAAAAGCCAACGGAAGGAATCAAGTTGAGCATCTTATTTCCGGAGATTCCTTTCCAACAGAATAAGGGGTAGACTCTTAGTCACTGAAGGTAGAAGAGGAAGAAAATAGTAACCAATTAGACATTTACAATTTCATACATACAGCATCATACATCTATTTAGATCTAGATTTAGTAGATGAAAGTTTAAAAGATATAGTCATTGCAGCAATGCATTAAAAATTAAAGAAATTAAAACCATGCCATAATAGAAAAGAGCTGGGATATAGGAAAGATGCTGGATACCTGCTTGAAGTGCAAAAAATGGAAGGACGTAGTAGAAGGCCAAAAATGTTACAAAAAGTGGTATCCAAATAATTTTAAAGAGAGCACAATTTTTATTAATTGTCTCCATTTTGGTTTGTGTTACATCTTTAATGCTATTTAAATGTGGTTCTTATTGGCTGTTAATAACAGTAACATAAAAAAAGCAAGAAAAATAAAGCATACACCTATTTTACAAGCAGATGTTCCAATTCTTGTCCAGTTTGTGATTAATATGAGAGATAAACAGTTGTGTTACACCAGTCTGTCAAAGTTCAAGATTCACAGCAGTTTATCAATGGAAATAATTGTTCATCACCTTCTACTTATTGCAGGAACCAGGAGTTTGTTATGAAGAAGAAATTTTTGAAAAACACTTACTTCAGATGGATTTAGAGATAACAGTGACATCAGCATGCCTATATGGCAATACAAATATTTAAACACTCAAGATAAAAACCGTCTTTCCCCCTTCATAGGCACAAATTGCATTAGGCAAATAAACTCATTTTGGAAGTTCTAGCACAGTGAAATCCTAATACATTTTGTCTTCAAGAGAGATGTACAAAGATATTTGTAGAATAGGAATGCTGAAGATGTTTTTGGAGCTGTGTTGAAACCCAAGGTGTCCCAGTAACCATCCCAGTTCCATAGACCTCTGGATGTTGATTTTCACGCATATTATCTTATATCTTATGTTACCCTTTCTTTACCTTGACTTGTAAATGCAGGCTTCACATTCTCCCAACTAGATGAATTTGAGATTTTCAGTGGGAATAACACTGGGATTTGCTACAGTCAGTGATGCATTATTTATTTATATGAGGCAACACATTTACTATCAAAGTTGTTCCCAGAACCTAAGATGAGGAAGATGGTAGCAGTTACACTGCTAGACGTGGGTCAAACACTATGGATTTTTACTCACTACACCGTGAAACATATGGCACAATACACCTGGGGAGCCATTCTTCCTTATGATGATTTATCCTGCTGAATAGCACAGCAAATTCAATCTGGAATTAAATGCTAGCATGTGCACTCTGGCATACAAAGACAGCTCCCTGGCATCTGTATTATCGACAATGTGAATGGTCTATTTGGAAATATCAATTCAGATCAACATCACTTATCAAGTGAACTAGCCAAAAATAATAAGGACGTATTACAGTCACTCAGTAGACTGCAATATTCTTTACTTGAAGAAAAATAAAAGAAAAATCCCATAGGAACTTTAACATCTGCTTCTCATCTCTCCAGATGATCTGGATTTATTACCTTTGCATCCAGGTGTGCATCATTTCTTGTTATATTTTAGCATCCAATACTCATATGTCATTCATTTCCAGGCATATCAGGAAGAAATGGTCTTTCAGAAATAAAAATCACTCAGGATGATGAAAAAAGAATAGTACTAATAATGATGGCAAAGTTAATATTGAAAATAGATAAATTTCAACATTGAATGCTGAAAAGATTAAATGGATTAATCACAAAGATTAATTGCAAACACCATTTAGGAATGCAGTAAAATAGGACTGTCTGGCAGGCCTATGAATCTATACATTTTCTTGTGCCTTTTGTAATCGCAGTCCAGGCAGCTCAAAGGTGAAAGGGTACCCAAACAGGCACCAAAGGCAATCTCATATTTGCACTGTGCCATTTTCAGTATAGCAGCTGGGACAACAAGGCAGACTGAAAGTGTATGTAAAACCTAGAAAGAACACCTGCAGTAGGGCACAGCTCTGGCTTTGAAATGATGGGGTTCAGATTTCTAATACGAAACATTTGCCTTCAGTAGAATATCCTGGCTCATGCCATCATATAGGCTGGTAAAAAAACCCTTAAAACTAAAGGGAGGGAGTTGAACAAGATAGAGTTAAGAAGCCATTACAGAATGCCAGTACGTGTAGCTCCGAGTTTGAGTCTGATCTGTGCTGGTGTCTTCCATTTCATCCTCTGAAGAGAAAATGACAGCAGGAAACTTCTAGTGTCAACCTTCATCTACTCTTCTGAATATAGTAATGCTTTTTGACTGAACTTCTTTCCTGCTGCATTTCCTCCCACAACTTTTCTCACTTAATCTGATCTTCCTTCAGCACTTTGAACTAATCCTACCGCTGCCTGTGAAATTTCTGTGTTGCTGGGCTTGTCAGGAATTATCCACGTTCAGATTTTGAGGGACACTGGTTACTTTCTACACAAATATTACAAATGCGAGGCATCATGAAGTAAGAATTCCTCCAGACTGAGGTTAGATAGATTAGATTTTACAGAGATAAGAAGAAAACCGAAGGATTCCTTGGGGGTTTTGTGACCTTAAAAATCCACTAATGAGGTACAGGCAGAGTCAGGTACTGGTTTCCAAAACACAAGATTAACACAGATGGGAAGAGCCCTCCTATTTCTTGCACAGTCCACACAAAAAGAGTTTACAGTTGTAGTCCCTGTGAACTGGCTGATAACTTTTTGACTTTTTGTAGGCAGAGACGGAAATATCTACCTATGCACCAAATTCTATCAGACAGTCTAACTATTCTATGATTCTATGATTCTAAAGATGGTCTTAAGAAATAAAGGATTGGCTAATTTAAAAAAAAAAAAAATCTGCAGATTTACCCAGATTTCAGGAAAATGAGCAGTCTCTTAATTTACATCTTTGAGTCTTTTAAGTTACGTTTTTGACTATCCCTTTCTACTGACCTGCTAACACAAAATCAGCAGATCCACTTAAAAAACTAAGGGTGAAGCTGCAACTCCCCATACATGCTGAGCAGGACTCTCCGGAACACATTCTCTTCAACAGGAATGTTTGCCATCACTGTTAGTGCCTGCCTGCAAGCTCAGAGTTGGGTGCAGCTGCAGCCATGCACACCCTACCACATTCAACAGCCACTCAGGAGCACACAGCAGCCAGTGAGTTGGCAGTAGATGAGTATCAGAGATGACTTAAAAGAGGAGACAGCTTAAGAGAGACATAGCTCATGGAAGCTCTAGATACCACTTTGCAACAATGAGAGAAATTGTCTGGGTTTTCAGACACCAATCCTCACAAGCCATACACCCTTAACTTCTGCTTGAGCCACTGCCCACGATTAAGTTCATTTATTATCTAACAGACTATGAAAGTTCTAGATCTTAAAATTTGGGTTGAATATCAGCAAAGACATAATCAAGGTTCAGATGTGTGAAGATTAAAGCTATTTGAGAGTAATACAGATAATAGAATGCTTGATTCGCAGGCAGGACAGAAGAGTGCATTTTGGATTGGATAAATAATTTCATTTTATTGGAACATATTTATCTTATTAGAGCAGGGGGGTGCTCGAAGGAGGCTGTGACTCCATGGGAAGCCCATGATGGAGCAGGCTTCTGGCAGGATCCCATAGAGAGAGGAGCCCTCACTGGAGTACGTTTCAGGCAAGAGCTGTGACCCTGCAGAGGACACACACTGGAGTAGTCTGTTCCAGAGGGATGCACCCATGGAAGGAACCAGTTCTGGAGCAGGTCATGAAGAACTGCAGCATGTGGAAAGGACCCACATTGGAGAAGTCCATGGAGGACTGTCTGCTGTGGGAGGAACCCCATGCTGGAGCAAAGGAAGAGTGTGAGTCCTCCCATGACAGGGAAGGAGCAGCAGACACCATGTGTCCTGAACTGATCACAACCCCCATTCCCTGTCCCATTGGGCAAGAGTGGGTCAAGAATTCAGGAGTAAAGTTGAGCCTGAGAAGGAAGGAGTGGAGGGAGAGTCTTTTTGCAATTTGCTTTTATTTCTCATTACCCTACTCTGATTTAATTAGTAATAAACTGATTTTCCCAACTCCAGTCTGTTTTGCCCATGACAGTAGCTGGTGAGTGATCTCTCTCTGTCCTTATCTCGACCCATGAGCTTTTTGTTATATTTTCTCTCCCCTGTCCACCTGAGAAGGGGAGTGGAAGGGTGGCTTTGACAGACACCTGGCATCCAGCCAGATGAAACCCACCACAGGTGTGTATTCACAAGACTGTTCTTTGTACATCAGGCACACACAGAAACAATGTTTAAATAAATCTGCATTTTTCAGAGATAAAATCTCTTTCATGTATAGATTTTATATATATTTGCAGTTACAGTTGCGAATTTTTTTTTTTAAGATAGAGGACTATATCTTCATTTTTCATTACATATCTTGAAACTGGCGGAACTGTTTTGATAATGAAGGAGTTATTCAGGTAAATAGGGACTCCAGAATCAAGCCCAACAAATAGAGGGGTTGTAGAAATCTTTACACAAAATCTAATGATACAATTGAATCTTTAATCTCCAGGCTCCATTTCTCTGAAAACTTTAGAACATCATATAATCATAGAAGATAATATAAGAATCTTCTAACTGAAGTATTTTCTAAAACAAACAACAGTCACATGCTACTAAGCACCATTAAATCCTTTTAGTTGCATGTATTTATGCTTGGATCTTTCAAATGTTGTTTTTTGTAATCCCAGGGACATCATAGGGTCAATCTTACACAAAATTAAAAAAGGCCTGTTAGAAAGAATTTATTTTTTTACAAGTTTAGTTTTTAGACAGTTCAGAGAATTCTTTCTCACTTATGCTGTACTTCTTAGGGCAAAATAAATTTCATATACTGTAGACTTGGATATTTCTAAACAGATTAAATAGGTTTGTACATAGACAGTGCCTTAAATGGAAAGAACCTTATATGACAAAACAATGTTTTTATTTTCTTTTAAAGGCAGACTATTTCCATTGTGCTGACACAACAGTTTAGCTAAAAAGAAACAGAATACAATTTAGAACGAAGATCTAAAACATGTCAGTAATTTTAATCCCTCAGTGATGTTCTAAAACCTCAGAAGAGGGAGATCTTCCATGAATAATGCAAAATTCAGTGCTGATGTTTCAAATTGCTCTGGACAATTAAGCCTATTGAATAAAGATATAATATCCAAAGCCAGAAGCAAGAAGTTAAACAGAAGAATAAGATCTAGAGAGGCGAAGATTTTAAAGAAACGAATTTCCATTTGACTCAAAACGAGTCAAAGCTGCTCAGGAGATTGTAACAAAAGTACAGAATTGGGCCTTTAAGGGAAAATGAAAGAACTAGCAGACAATGATGAAGAAGAAGAAATTAATAGGTAAGTACAAGCTAGGGCATGATGGCTGAAAATATAAAATTTGACTAATGCTGCAGAATGGTGGTGGTGGTTTAGAGTATTTTGTCCATTAACAATGATAAATAAAGTGAGAATGGTAAAACACACTTGTCTACATCTAAGTGGTACAAGCTAGGACAAGATCGTTCAAAGAATGGGAGTAATGGGAAGTCTAAAAGAACCACTTAGTAGTTCTGATGGTTCAGGCTATGTGTTTATTAGTGGTGATAATTGGATATAAAATGGCACAGCTTCCACTCTCTTTCAGACACCACAGTCTCTGTGAAAGGGTTCAAACTCACTCACTTGGTGTTGATGTTAATCTGCACCTCCCAGCATTTACCAGGATTAAAAACCTGGGTCTGAGGATCCCCTCTTGTTGTGGCTACATAGCACTGTGCATTGGTATCTCCCTGCTTCTTAGAGAAATATGACTTAATTAAGTTATAGCTATCTTCATCATCACCATCATATTTCCTTTTGCAAGTAAGATTAAAAAATAATGGAAGGAGCCTCAGAATTCACTAACTGCTTTTCCCAAAACCAGCTTGGACAAGAGCCAGGTTTCTTCCTCCTCTGCTGTTGTGGTTTAAGCCCAGCCGTTAGTAAGACCACACAGTCTCTGTCTCACTCTCCCCCACTTCCACCCCTCCACC
>JAOEHX010047761.1:0-12638 GCA_025448015.1 Bolborhynchus lineola | reverse complement strand
AAAGGTGCTAAAGAGAAATAATGAAAGATAAGCAAGAAGAGCTAGGCAAGGGGAAGAAAAGAACAAACAGAGCAAGCAAAACATTAAAAACTGTATTTTGAATTTTAAAAAAAAATGCTTCTGCGTATGAATAAAACACCGCAGTATAGGATTACTGGAATATTTCCTTGTCTGTATGCAGGTTAGACAAGCATATTAAAGGTAAAGTGTATATAAAAATAAATCTGCAGTTAGTAGAAATGTTTTTTCAAAACTTCTGTTGACTGTTATATACATACAGTGAGAAAATTCCTGGTGCCTTCTAAGAGATATGATTAAAACCAGAAGTGAGTTTCCAACTCCTCATTTGCGGTGTCCAGCCTCAGCATTATGAACAAAATCAGAGTTAAGTTTCAGCTAACTCAAGGCTAATGGGGAGTAACAGATAAGTAAATACTGAAGGATTCAAGTAGTCTGGCAATTTTAAAGCTAAAATGCTTTGGAAATGGCAGGCCACTTGGTACAGGTGGTTGCTTCCCACCTGCAGCCAGAGCAGCCACATAAGCACAGGTCATGAGAGCCCAGCTGCAGCAGCCCGTGCAACAGGTAATGCAACACAGGCCACCTTTATGCAAAAACCTCATTATGGGATGGTTTCACCTTTCAAAGTACAGCTCTGTCACCAAGTACTGCAATTCGCACTCCTGTTTTCAAGGGTGCTTCATGACCGCCTGCCCTTGGGACACCAGTGGGCAGATCCACTGAGAGGAATAGTGGCTAAGGAGAGTCTAATTCTAAATATTTCCCATTTGCGTACAGCACCAGGAAGCTGGTGATACCAGCTAGTGGAAAAGAGTTAGACACTAACACTAGACAGCTCCAAGTGGATAAATGTAACACAAATGAGGAGCAGGAATTAAGTCAGTGCCTTCAAAACTGCTTCTGACTAGTGTCCTGGTCCCACACAGTGAAGAACCATCTTATCTTTGATCACACTGTCTCCAATTTATTCAGTATCTCCCTTGGAGTTTAAGAGTTATTTTAATTTTTGCTATAACTAACCCAGCTCAGATGAACACAGATATGGCCTTCTGTTAATAGCCCAAACACGTATGGAGATCAGACTACCAGAATCAGACACAGGATGATCCCTTTATCTCCGTCACCTGAAGGATATCATTCCTTTCTCTGTCTCCAGCCCTCATTTCAATAGAGAGGATCTGACTGACAGGCTGCAAAATAGCAAGCCACGAGAATAAGTTTTATTTGAAAGCACTTGCCAGGTTCCAGAAATGGCAGGATTCCCATCTGTTTGGAAGAGGAGGATGTATTAATACTGCAGATATGGTCTGAGCAAGAGGTTGCCTTGCTGACTGCTCAGAACACGGTTGTGGGAGTTGGATTTCCGCTCACAAAGGGGTCTGTATCATCTGGAGACTCCTACAGCCACTTGTCCACTTCAGGAACTTTAAAGGGATCCCATGAAAGTGCGTATTTAAAACTGAATTTGAGGGTTGCTGCTTGACTTGTGCCAGACCATGCATTTGTGTAAAAAAACATTTGCAGGTACTGATACCATAAAGCTGCCCTGAACACCTATGTATTCCAATAATTTTAGTCACAACATACTGACCCTATTCTGAGCAAAACATACCATTTTAAAAACATGCCAGCCTCTGCAAAACTAGGTGGGATGTCTTACACGTGAATTAATATCCACTAGAGACCTAGCTGAGATCATCAAACTCATTTCACGTAAGACAACAAATTAAATCACCCCAGAGACTAAGTACATGAAAAGCCAGTGTGCTGTCAAATCAGCTAGGTCCCTATAAGGTAGATTTCTTTAAGCAAAATATTAACTATACTTTCAGAATACACTGTACACTGCTGCTATTGTTTATACTCACCACATAATGAAATGCTACTCCTGTTTTCACCAGATGGTAGCACATATAATTTTCAGGCCTTCAGTTCATATCATAATACAAACAATTGGTATGGCAAATATTACCGGTCTATAAACACTTCCACAGTCACACAGCTCTCACACAAAAACAATGAAATTTTTTCCATTTCACTGTTGTTACAGGAACTGTGATAATTTCTGATATTCCCAAATATATGGATATTTGCTCACTTTTTACTGCCTGAAACAAATGAAATGATCAAACCTCAGACTGTTTGGCTGCTTCCATTTTTTAAATAAAAATCGAATATTAACAAAACTATGTGAATATCAAAATGCTTAAGCCGTACAATACAAGATGTATCCTAATGCATTTTAACAATAACACATGCTGTGTTCCTACACTGGAATAACATCATCCATATGAATCCCAGGAATTTAGTATATCTGACAGTTTCTCTCAACCACCCATAACATTCTTTCCTGTCTCATTGTAGCTGGCGAAAGAGAATTCTATAATTGAGTGGTACAGAACATGTGCCCTCCCTGCTAGAAGATGACAGATGGATTATAAAAACTTCAAAGCAGAGCATTTGGAGCACCAGGGGAGAGATAGTGGGTATTTGAACTCTCAGTCTTTACCCAGGAGACAATGGCACTCTGACATGGTGCATATATCAAGGAATGGTGTAACTAGATAGACATAATCTTTCTTTTCAGTAAGTATTTAACATTCTGTTACGAACAAGTTTCAGCCTAGCTAAAGTGCAACTCATCTTAATACTAATCATCGTAGCCTGAAAGGCTACATGCCCCCTTTTTTCAATTTTGGTTCAACTGCTCCTTCATAAAACTGTTTTTAAAGAACAGAAGCAGTGTTACATAGGTACTTGGCAGCAGAAATGCTATTTTTAATCTTAAAATTAATGTTTTGCTGGGATTTTGTGTTTGCATAAATGGAGGTGCATCTATTTTCCTTGCTGGAATGCTTATTTGCATCGTCTGCGTTTAAATCACCGCTCTCCACCGGAGTTTACATACCACATGTTGCTGGTCATTCACTAAATACTCACTAAAGTTACCTTAAATTGTTAAGACTCCTAAAAAAAAAAGCCAACAAAATACCCTACAAAAACCTCACAACGTTCACTGAATGTCTCATGCCATCTTTTCAGACACATTATAATCCAAAACAAAAAAATGTTCTTCTGCATCCTTTAAATACTTGCTAGAAACATATAAAGGCTGAGAATCCCATTCACACCAGAGGTGTGTTCAAAATTTCTTAAAGTGAACAATAATTGAACCAACACACAGATTTTCTAAATCATTACCTTCCCCACAAACACAGGGGCTTGGTTTAGCGTGAATTTGTCCAACGGTTTCTTTTTACTGCTACTGTTACAGCCACTGCCCTGGGTTTATTAAGAAATTACTTGCCCAAATTGTTTTTAAGCATACCTGTGACTTACTATAATGTCAGAAGTAGAAGCTAGTTTAAATATCTCATTTGTCTCTATAACCAGACTCACACATCCATGATCTGACACAGTTTTCAGGCACATTTCAGCAAAGCCAAGTACTAGAATAGCCAGGGTATTACGGCAGGTCAGGATGGAGGGGCACTGGCAGGGCTGCGTGCGGGAAAGCTTGTGTAACAGCCCCGCTGTGCCAAGCTTTAGCCTTTGTTATTAGTCCCTTTAATGAACGCCATATTCACACAAAATAAATAAAAAAATATGCTGCATATTTTAAGTAGAGTGAATTCAAAACTAAACAATTGGAAGATTCAGTGCTACAAGAAAGCCGCACAGTAAGTATTCCCATTCTCCTACAAATGCATTTAATAAAGTAACATGCGAGCAATTTTAAATATTTGATCCTTTTATTATACAGTTGAAACTAACAAAAAAAAAAAAAAGCAAGCAAGCACTCTGGAAGATGATGAGGCTGTAGTTTTTAAGTAGCAAGTAAAAACAATAGCACCAAGATAACACATAGAAAAACAGAAGCAAGTAACTTTGCAGCTGCGTTAATATAAAATGACAGAGCTCCAGCAGTGGAAGGCTCTCTAACGTGTTTCATCATGGATGGCTCCCTAACTAACAGCACTGTGGCAAACTGCTACGTTGCCTCCTAATGTATATTCTTTCCTGCACAAAACATTAATCCCAGTCTTTACAAGAGGGGAGGAGGTGGAGGACTGCAATGCTTTGAAGGAGACCTGTTTTGAGAAACCCTTTTTTAAGTGCATTTTCATCTTTTCTTTTTTCAGTGATCTTCTGCCATACTGGAATGTAAACACCACAGGAATAGACAGAATCTCGAATTAAGGATTTGGATGCCTTTCCTTAGAAGTAATCTTCAAAGAATGTATATCCCAAACATCACAGTGGCTCAACAAGCTAGGAAGCTAGCTACTGCATGTAAAACCACACAGGTCATACCCAGTAGTTACTACCAGTTGGTCTGAACTGTTACGAAGACATACAACAATGTTTTGTATTTCAGTATATTTGACAGGCGAGAGTATCAGGGGCAGTAATATTGCTTTAACAGAAGAAAGCCATTCTTTCACAATGGCACTAGTGTACTTATACATACTGTGTTGTTGAATTAAAAGTTAGCTCAGCAGGGCTCGAGCTTTATTTCTGTTAGTAGGCATCCACCATCAGTCGTCGATGCTAGCGGAGACGAAAGGCATGTCTTATTTACAGATGCTATTGTGCAGGCTTTAATAATAGTAAATATACAGAAGACAGACTATTGTGGATGGAAAAAATCTTTGGTTTAATGAACTGTCAACTCGTCCATCATGATGTTACCCAACCTAAAGCCACCAAATCTGGACGGGCTCTTTGATGATATAAAGCAGGCAAGAGGTTTTGTTCACACACAACAAAATGGAAGAGATTGCTGCCATTAAAAAATATACTAGCCCATACCATCACTAACTGCCACACATTTGTTAGATAATAGCTTGATTTTTTTTCCTACGAGAATAGCCTTCTGCAAGAAAGAGACATTTAATCAGAGTGATACATGACATCCAAAAACTGAAACCAAAAATTATAGCACGAGCTAAAAGCAAGTTGTCTTCCTGAAGGCAGAATACTGAAACATCTTTAAGATTAATTCTGAGAGAGAATTCTGAAAGTCAAATGCTGAAAGATATTGAAAATACATTAATTATGCACAACTCAGGATCTAGGAGAGGTTAAACCCCAACTTGGCAGAAAATTGAATCCTTTTATTTGATACAAACTTTGTACATAGCGATGTTGTGTCCTGCATTCCTAATCTCCCCAAACCTACCAATGGATCAAAAGGGCTGCAAGACAAAGGAATCACAGATTGGGCTGGTCCAGTGTCATCCTGCAAAGAAATTACATCAAACAGGCATTGTGGAAAATGGCTCCTTGCAACCAACTGCGGCAGAGGTCAAACCTCAGACCTACCTGGGGCAACTGTCTATCTTTTTATATCAAAAGTTTATTGCAACTTTCTCAACTCAAGTGGGATTCAAGGAAAGGAGACTTTTGCAGTTGCATCTGATGCAACTCTCTCAGGAACAACTGTCATTTGTGTGCATTAATTTTCTGTCACCTTAAGCAGTAATCAACCTTTGAAGACATGCTACCCTACCTTCTACAGTGCATATTTTCCAATTTTATCAGAGCTGAATTTTAATCCCTTATATTATTTTTGTGTGTATGCACGTGCATGTGTATGTAAGAGAGAGATGGGTAGATAAGGAGATGAGCACAGGGAGTGTGTGAATAACAACAACAGCAGTTAATTTGGAGTAAGCATTAGAAAGTAACAATACTTACTGCAGGAATTTGATCTTATCCTGCTGCAAAACCAACATCATGAGAGAACTTGGATGTGTGGCACTGATAAATGTTATCTCCCTTTCCTTCTCTGGGGAGATAAGAGTTCCCTTGGACAGAGTCTGCTTGTGACCCATGAGATGGAGTATTTCCCCAACCCGCCTTTCAACCATAGGTAAATCACTTCACCTATGTGGCAAGATTTTCCTGTTTTTTTTGAATAGGGTAGAGATTACACTGCATGCATTTCTCTGGAAAACATTGATAGCTGAGTATAAGGAATGCCTGTAAGAGCAATTTATTGTTGTTATTACCTCCTGTGTAGGTATCGTCCAGAAATTAGCACAGCATATCACAGCCAGCCCCTCCCCCTCACCCCAGACTTGACATTGCTGAGTGCCACTATTCTGCTCTCCTCCATGGCCAGCCCTTTACAGTATGTCCCTTCAGCAAGCAGGGTGAGAAGGCATTGGAATAATCTATATAGCTGTCATCCAACTGGTGTTTTCATCTTCTAGTTCAATAACCTGGGCATCAACTGACTTGATGATGACTGGCAGGTGACAGTTTTGGTAGCTTGGTTCCCAGATCTCCGAGTTGCCTGTGCTCAGATGTTTTAAGCATTATAAAATACAGTTCCAGTGGATGCCATGCTCTGATACAGCCTGTGCAACGTCTTTCAAGGTCTTGCTTTAAATTGCATCCCAAATTATGTATAATTTCTTCCAACTCCAAATGTGCATTGCCTCAGACAGCCCCATTAGTTTAGCATTTGTGATACAGTCTGATGGTGATTTTGCTCTGAAATGAGCAAGTTAACTTCTGCTATTTGCTGTGATAGTTCGGAAGAAATTAATGATCTGTTGTAAATTTGGCACTGCTTGCCTTAAATTATCACTTAAATACAACTCTTATCAAGGTTTTCTGGGCCTTTTTCCTTTTTTTTTTTTTTTTTTCCAGTTATTTAGCTTTCAAAATGTGAATACCCAAAGTATCTGGAGAGGTTTCCTGTTTCTTTAGGTAAAGTTGAATGGTCACAAAAAGTAGCAGGTGAGGCCTGATGTCTTCAATTTAACAACAAAACAAACATAGCAAGTTTGGCAGCAGAACTGCATGCCTTTCTGCTGACCTGCTTCAGATCTGTCTATGTAGACACATGAGCACTGAGAGGAAAAGGGAGCTCAGGACTTCCCTCATTCAGCTCTGAGTTACACTACTGAGATTACCAGGATGGACCTGATCTTCCTGAAACAGAAATCTAATGCTAAGGCTCCTATTCATATTGAGAAATGATCTTCAGAGGCCAGCTCAACCATCTTTCTCAGTTCCTCTGTATCTTTGCCCCAAATATGCCTGTCTCCTGCAGACAAGAGTCTGATCAGGTCCTGAAGATCTCTTGTGATGGAGATTCTCCACCACTTCCAGGCAATCCATTCAGCTTACAGTTATCCTTTCAAAGTATTTCTTCATTCCTAACTTGACACATTCCCTTGAAGCAGTCTAAGGCCTTAGTCCTTGCCTAGTGGCTACAGAGAAAGATGAACCCTTTCATTCTGCAGTCCTTCACATATTTGAAAGTGGCTACCTTGTCTTCTCAAGATGAAGCCACCCTTTTACCTCAGTCCTTCCCCTTGGATTGTGTTGTGGAAACTTCTGGAAAAAAGACTGAAGGACCTGGGATATTGGTAGTGAAATTCAAGTACCTGAGAGCTGACGGCCACAAGCTCTCAGGCCAGGCTCCTTGACAGCAGACTTTAAGGCAGTCAGACTTTAATCATTTTGATGTAGAATGCCAGTTGTAGTATATCGGTTCTGCTGGGGGGTTCAGTGAGGAGGACACTTACTACAAGAGGAGAGATGGTAACTAAATGCTTGACAGATGGTCATGACTTTAGCACACTGTCAAGTGCATGCTGTGTCTCAATTTATGACTTAAGCTACTGAAACTCTTTTCCAGCTCCCATTTGGCCAATCTTCATCTGCCCTTCCCTCCTCCTTCCTTCAAGGACAGTGTAGAGAAAGAGAGCAGTTTATACAGCCATACCTCCTGCTTCAGTATGCGAGCCTTCCCCAGGCTGGTACAGCTGCTCTTTTCTCATTACAAACCTCTCAGCTTATCATTCAGTGTAAAACTAAGCTAGGATGTAATGTTTGGTGTACAAGTTATTTATGCAGGAACACATTATGATTCTGATAGCAACATGCACTAAAAACTAATCCAGACAGTTCTAAAGTAAATGAGCAAAATAATCTGCCATCCAATGACATATCCATGGCTTGCTATATCTTTGTATTTGAGAGACATTTTCAGGTCAATAAGCCATGTGAAAGAAGAAGAGAAATGGAATTCAGAGGGGAAAAAATGCACCTAGAACCCAGCCCTTCAAAAGGGCTTGTTTCCCACCTTTCCCTGTGACAATGTACTTTGGCAAGCAGATTTCCAGCACTTCAGAAGACACAGTGAAATGTTTATTGACAAAGGGTCAAGCCCCTCCAAATGAAGAATAATTTCTTGAGTAGGCTGTAAAATATATTTTATGTCTATCAACCAAAACCTACCTTCTGAACATCTAAATAGCAGCCCACTGCACAGACTAGGCTGTTGTTTCTGCCAGAAAGTTCAAGACTCTGGTGATTCCGGTAGCAAGAGCACCAAGGGTACATTTAGACAAAGAAAAAACTTGTGGCTTTCTAAGATGTGTGTTAGGGGTCTCCTAATTCACAGTGTCTATATATATTTTTTAAATGGACCTGGTGCCTACACTACAAGGAAGGCTATCCTTTAAAACATTAGCTCATTTATTCTCTTTGCTCTGCCTGAGCTGGCTACATGGGACTGCTTCCAAGCAACCAAGGAGCTGACACAATGGTTGCATTCCTCTGATGCTGGTGGTGACTAACGGGGAGACCTGTGACTGCAGGATACCTTCTATTTACAGGTGCTGGACAAGGAATACAGAGCTATTGCCACAAAAAATCATAGAGCAGTCACTAACATTGACTCATTCTGTGTGAAAGTCCTTATACATCTTCCTGTCCTTCCTAGCCTATCTCCTTCATCCCTGGAGTCATATAGACATCTAAGCATCTTTTTGGGAGCAGATGATAAAGACCAAATGGACAACATGTTTTCAAGGAGCTGGGATACTGCATTGTTGATGATGCTCTGGGCTGTTCTTGCTGGCCTGTACAACGAAGCACCAGGCCTGCTATGAACAAGTGCACTAAGTCACAATTTACAGTGTGCCCTGCTGTGTTAGGGAAGCTGTCACAAAAATCATCATTTGGCTTAGTTGCTGCTTGTTGGTGGTGTCAGGAAACAAACTTTTGCAATTCAGTAAAGTTCAGCGTGTCAGAGTGTAACAGCAGGAAGGAAAAATGTTGATAACAGAAGGGAAGGGACTATTGCAGGGCAGAAGAGACTTCGGGGTTTAGCTCAGCCTAGGGCTGTTTTCCCTGGCTGTGGTGCACCCACCCACTCCTCGATCCCCTTTGCCCTGCAGATGACCCTGAACCCTGTCTCCATAATAGTGTTAGGAGTGTCACCCCAAGAGACCTGAGATACTTCCCTTCCAGTGCCTACAGCTGCCTCCTTCATCAAACCCTGACCACATCTGTTTGGGTACCAGAGAAAAGGATGAATGCTGTAGCAAAAACTCCTATAGGAAAGCTCAGGCAGAGCAAAGAAAAGGAGGGAAGAGAAGGGGGAAATGTTACACATTTCTTCATGCAAAGCTCTGAGTATCCTCTGCAGGTGTCTGGGTGCTCTCTAACTCCCATCATCCCCAGAAAGCTTTGGTACCAGACATTATACCATGACAACAAGGTGTCATCCTGGAACTTGATGGGACTCTTCCTGCTTTCAAGACACTTCAGCTAGCAGAAAAGTACACAACAAAAGATCCCTTTTTGTTTCAGCTGATTTGAAGCTCCTGAACCATACAGCTCAAGTGAGCTGAGTGGTTCCATCACCCCCAGGTGAATACCACAGCAAGGAAAGGTATTGAACCGACATTCCTTTTGTTATGCATCATTTCCAGACAGGACACTGTGGAGGCAAAGCTCTTAAGGAGTAGAGAATCAAAATAATAAATGTAAATTGTGCTTATTGCAGGGGAGGATTTAAATCCAAAGTAAAGGACATAAATATGTGAGGGTGGTAATCTGAAGCAACCTGCTGTCTGTGCGAGCAGCTTCAGAAGTTGTGCACTGCCCTGATTCATAGGGGTGGCACCTTCATCCCCACCCCCAGCTGGGTGCCCAATCCTCATCTGCTCTGTTGCTGTTAAGCATTGTGTCAAATCTGTATCAGACACACGAAGGCACAAGAGTCCTGGTCTTCCTTTCTGCTTGTGAAGTGTCATACACACCTAGGCAATCCTATAAATAATAAAGAACAATAACACATGCATATATTCATAACCAAGCCACTGTTTACATACTGAATATTCAGCACCCACCAGATGGTTCTTCTTGCACCGTCTCCAAAATGGAAATGACCAGTTACTAAAGATAAAATATTCCTTCCCTTTTGTTGCTTCCCTAGGGCTCCTACTTGTTGTTCTCGTGCAGAACTGCTGCTCTCTAGAGAAGTAAGCCTTTCAGCCTTGGGAACAGTGAAATCAGATCTGAAATATGAAATGTTTCAGCAGAAGCTGCAGATAAATGAACAGAGTGTTAAATCAATTCCAGAAAATAGACTAGGATTAATCTTCCTGCCTGCCACAGCAGTGCTCTGGGAGAAGTGATCTCTCCCTGCCATCACATGGCTGCTGTCCTTGCCATTGAGATGCTCCTCCAGTGGGTCTGTAAGAGAAGTTCCCAAATTACTTTGCCTGTGCAAAAAAGCTGTCTCTCAGCTAGTGCACTAGATGCACTGCACCCAGCCACTGCCCCAGCCACACTGCAGGTGGCAATGGTTTTAACTATGTGTTTGCCAAACAAAGGGCCAGGTTCTGCCTGCTTTGTTTCCACCCTCCCCAGTGGTGCTGTTTCCATTTATGATTCATTATGTAAAAACCACTAACAGCACTGGGAGCAGAGACCAGCCCTCCAGCCCCCTAGTGCCAAGTCAAAAACCATCTTGCTTCTTTCCCTTCTCTGTCCCCATGTGCCATATGGACAGTTGCCCAGCTCCACTGAAGGAGCCAGTCCCATCCCATCAGGAAGCTCGGTATGAAAGATGCTGGGCTCAATCTCTGACAGATTAGAAGGAGATAGAGCTCAGACACTTCACTTTCTGAGAACACATTTAAGCCTTTAAGCCCTGGATTTGGTGCAGAAAAAGGACCATTATCCTGACCAGTCCAGTGCCCACATGGAACAGATTCCCACACTGATCCCTGAGGGGGATGAGGTGTTTTCTGTGCAGCACTAAGCCAAACCTCTGTTGAGTGCCATCACCATCCAGGGCACCCCCTGGGCAGCATTCTGACCATACTGATAATGAAAAGCATATTTTCCTGGAACAGATCTGGCTCGCTTTAAGAGAAGAAATTCTAAGCCCTGATCAGGAAGAGGATGAGAGGCAGAACCAGGTTCTCTTCTGAGGAGGCTGGAGGCAGCCCCGCATTCACCTGTTTCCAGCCCCCATATGGCCTGGACTCCCAAGGGAGGCAACTCTTTGTGCTTGGGATGTGTGAAGATATCCCTTGGGAGCAAACACCAGGCCCTGAGGCCAGTACCCCTTCTGAGTTGGGCAGGGCTGAAGGGTAAAACTTGGTCCAGTAGTATCATCTCCCTAAATAGGCCAAGGAAAAAGAACTAAGATGCTCCTTCCTTTCCTTGGCTGAAGGAAAAGAAAGCCACAAATAGATCATGGATAGCTGTTTTCCACATTCCAGGAAGCACCTGGTGCATTTGATATCGAACAAATGAAGCCCTTGGCACTGCTTTGAGTGAGCCCAAGGTTAGGATGACAGCACCATATCAAAGCAACCATACATCAGACTGCCTGAAGAGGGGGCATGCTCCTGCCAGATGATACGTTCCCTTATCCTCAAACTTCTGGGCATCTCCATAGGCCAGTGGTAGTTCAGGGCCTACAGAACCAGTGTGGTATCTGCGGTGGGGATGGCACCTTCACCCTTAGCTCTCGCCCCTTCTTGCAGGGGCAGTGACTGAATGAAGAAAACCCAACAGAGGACTGCAGTGGAGGAGCAGCAGACTTCCGCAGTGGAGGACTGCAGAGGGACAGCAGTGTAAACAGCAATGAGTTAGGTGAATTATTCACCCCTGATGACCCAGTAAGGAGTTACTGGGAGAAAACAGGAAAAAGAAGAATGAACATAAGGGAGAAGTCCCCTTGCAGTGAGACTTGGACTGGCTCCAGGCTTGCCTTCACTTGCTTCTCTCAGGTTCCTGTGTGGTGGATTTGGGGTAAGCACAGCTAGTACCCAGCTTCCCAAAATGCCTGCCACCAGCAGCAGCCAGGATCTGCTTCACTCACAGCTGGGGAAAGGGGGCTGCCCCACGGAGCTGGAGGGGGCAGTGAGCAGGCTGTGCCCAGAGAGCACAGGGAGCAGCAGTCACATAGGTGGGAGCAGGGACACGGTCATGTTGGGGGTTCCGAGTGGTCTGTGCCAAGGGGAGCCCTGAGGAGGGCTCAGGCAGGAGGAGCCCTGGTGTGGTGGAGGGCAGGACTGAAAGGAGCTGGGAAAGAGGAGTGGAAGAGATGAAGACGTGGGGAAGAAGGGGACTTCTGTGTGTTGTGAAAGCTCGAAAGACCAGGGTGGTCAGAGTTAGAAAGAGCCAGGGGAGGGGCTGGGGTGATGGCCGGGAAGAGAGGCGCAGGGGACACCGGCTTCCCAAGCACCCTCTCGACCCCAGCACTCCTCCCGGGACCAATCCGGGCACCCAGCTACCCTCCCCCCGCCCCGGCCTCCCCATGCTCTTCAGCCCATCCACCTCGCTGGTGA
>JAOEHX010047757.1:12549-31925 GCA_025448015.1 Bolborhynchus lineola | reverse complement strand
AGGTTTCCTGACCTCTGTTTGGAATAGCCTACACCACTCTATGAGTCTGGAGCAGATCCATGCTTTTAACGGGATACATCTTGCAAAAGCCTGGGAACTCTTAAACACAGGAAAAGTGACAAGGCTGCAGCATGACTCATTGGTGAGATTTGAAAAGATAACTGGAAGAAACTGATTAACAAATCACTTCAATGTACTTTCCCCCTTTTGCAGATCCACATCTGCTCTGCCTCACTTTCTGAAGACCTCAGCTTTTCTGCTTGCAGGCAAGGGATAGCTAGGATTGCAGGCTGTGCAGCTGGGATGGTGCCACTGACATTCCTTGCTTTACCAGGGGAGTATTGTGAAACCAAAGCAGCCTCAGGTCACTTGAGGAAGTGGGAAATTCCCACCCATCTGATACAAGCATGGCAACCAAGGTACCTCAGTGCCTTTCAGGAAGGGCACTGAGGATCCTTGGGTCACAGCTTACAAGCAGGTGAACTCTACTGAATTCAATTACATTGCTAGATGTAGTATGTAGTGAACTCTCTCTATAACTATGTCTTTCTGGACCTGTGGAACAGCTGAGAAGCAAGAGAATGGCACCAGATGGCAAGAGCCATCTACACAGAGCACATTGGCTTGAGATCTATGCACCTTCTAGCTACCCCAGAGTGAATCCATAGCAACCCTGCAATGCAAGTGTCTGGTAGCTTTGCATTCTTTACCACTTAATGACATAGGAGTTAAAGCTTATAGGTGACTACTGGAAATGAGAAAGGAGCTTTCACAAAGCTGACGGACACAAAGCAGCAGGCACAAATCAGAGAATCATAGAATAGTTAGGGTTGCAAAGGACTTTAACATCATCCAGTTCCAGCCCCCCTGCCATGGGCAGGGACCCCTCACACTAAACCATGCCACCCAAGGCTCTGTGCAACCTGGCCTTGAACACCGCCAGGGATGGAGCATTCACAGCTTCCCTGAGCAACCCATTCCAGTGCCTCACCACCCTTACAGTAAAGAATTTCTTCCTTATATCCAATCTGAACATGCCCTGTTTAAGTTTGAACCTATTACCCCTGGGGTCCTGTCACTACAGTCCCTAATGAAGAGTCCCTCCAGAGCACTTGGAGTTCATATGGAGAACATACGGAGTTCAAAGCCCCATTCAGTCATTTTGATCAGCTGAGTGATAGTCCATACTTGAGAATGAAGAGCCCAGCATGCTGGAGGTTCAGTGCTTTGTGGTTTTCCTTCTGGTTTTTAAATGTCTGGCTATAAACGCTCCAGAAGCTGCTGCCATGCTTTGAACACTCTTGGGTGTCAGAACTTGATCAAACTTCTCCATCATTTATCCTCAGGTAGCCAGTGTAGGGAAAGGCTCCTGGCCGGGGCTGTTTGGAGCTTCCAGAGTAGGTTTTTGCTGTGCCTTACCCTCTGGAGCAGTTTCTTTCTCTGTTCGGTGACTGGAGAGAGATCCTGGCTGGCTGCATTGGGTTCCTAGATGGATGTGATGTGACCAACACCCTGTAGGATGCTGGCTTGCAGAAGTGAAGTGGACATCTGCGCACCCAGGGTTTCGCCTACAATGACTGAGCATGAGATCTTTATCCCATCCAATTGTCTGGGGAGGCTCTGTTCAAAGCGCAGCCAAAGGAAGACATCTGGCACTGTGCCTCCTGGGTGACATCTTGAGGTGTGATTCTGAAAAGGCTGCTACGTGCACAGGAAAGAGTTGGATCTTGTACAAAAAGGACATCCAGGCACAGTTACGGTCAATGTACGTGTTCTGCTTCTCAGTGAGTATATGCTGTTCAGCTAAGATGTATCCCTCTTGGCTTCTTTTGCCAGCAATTGTCAGCTGACAACGTGGTCACACAAAAGCAGCACCAAATAGGAAGTGTATTAACCAGTTCATTTTTTATCTCTGACTGTCCTATTTCATCCTCTTCTATTCCTCTCTGTCTACTGTTCTATATAAAACAACTTGAGTAAAAGCATACTGGGGGTTTGGTTTTACTTGCCATTAGTTGAAGTCAGTATAGGACTGTAAGTGTGCAGGCAGAGAGAACAGGAATCTGAAAAGTGGTGCTGGGAGTGATGGGACTATTGTTCTTAAAAGCTTTTAGACCAGCCAGGCTGCCACCCTCTGTCTAACTCAGCATAGGAGAGGTGCTCCAGACCTCTGAGCATCTAAATTGTATTAATTCTCATTTTCATTTCAGAAAATACTGGTGTTCTCTGTGAGCACAGGGAATTGCAGAGGTGTCACCAGCCTCACCTGGATGCAGCATGATCCTGTGGGCAGGACTGGAGAGCAGCTCTTCTCCATGAAGGTAGGCTTGGTTGTGCTCCCTGTGAAGTAAAGGAGGTTGCCTTCAGTTCCTGCCTGTGGTGCGAGGGCAGGTCTGGAGGGTCAGTGGAGGGAGTGCAGAGGAGATGCTTCAGCCTTATTCAGGAACATCAGGCAGGGAGAGGGTAGCACTCTCGGCTCTTAAAGTGGAAAGGAAACTCAGGCTGTAGTGTATTTATCACTGTAGCTGAAAAGACTGCTCTCTGGAGAGGCTGAATAAACTCCTGAGTTAGGAAATCCAGTTTACCACTGCCACAAGCAGCCATGTGTGTGCTGTCGCTTCATGTAATTACCTTGGATGCCCTGGCTCTCCATGTCTGCAAGATGGAACATGGCTGGACTTTGGCTTTCACCAAGGGATCAACATCCCCAGCACTTTTACAGGTACTTTGCAGTTACAACCAAGTCCAATTTGCATTAGGCATCACAGGCTGATGAAGTTAAGCACATGGAGGGATAACGCCAAGCCATAATCTGGCCATATTCCTGGACAGCACTAGAAGTCACTCTTGCTCTGCACCAAAGCTGTTCCAGCAACAAACTGGCAGTTAGTAAAGAAATATGTCACCACTAAAGATGTCATTAAGCCTGTCCCATTTGTGTGCTAATGGAGACATTCCTTGTCTGGCTCCCTTCTGACTCACAGGGAAGAGAGAACTTACTCGCCAGCCTCCTACTCACATTTTTTTCTGAGAATACTGTAGGATCCTGATGCTGTTATCCAGAAGCCTCCTAGGGACACAAGCCAAGAGTTGGCCCAAACTCCTACAGCTTCCAGCCTCCTTTGCACCATGAGGTTTCCATAGTGGCTCTGGAAAACCAGAAAGAGTCTGAGTACTAAACTACACTGGCTAGTGTATGAGATGCAGTTCATTAGTTTCAGTGCATCACACTGAGGTCAGTGCAATCCAGGTAAAGAAGGTGCAGTTTTTCTCTCAGTCCAACCTGTGATACAATGTAAAGAGCTTCAGGTATGATTCCCAGAAGCACTGCATACTGGTCTTTTCCAGTGTAATTGTTTGAAATCACCTCTATCTTTTACCATAAAGGAGGTACTGTGATATTTACTTCCTAGCATGAGTTTACAGTTGTTTCAGTGCTCAGAACTCCTCAGTGGAAGTGTGGATGAGGATGGAGATCTGACTGGATAGAAAGCTCTTGGGGTCAGAGTTTGAACACAGAACTCCAGAGGGTAGCATACATTTTCCAGGGTGGTTTCAGGAAGATCAGAGTTAGACCTTTGCATAATAGCTGACTTAGTCCTTTGGGATTTTTCTGTGTCTTGGTGAGCTACCGTGCCAATAGAAATGCTGTTGCTTTAAAGATTGGTGCCTTCCTTTCCTTTTTGTGCACTGAACTAAATGCTAGAGCTGCAACATGGCTTTTATTAAGTCTGCTTCAAACAGCAGACATGCACAAATGCTATAAAGAATTATGGGCTCTCACTGCCAAGGGTGCCAACAAATGAGTAGTGAAAGAGACATTTATAAACAAATATAACCAGTTATTAAGGGGATTATTAATGAAAGTCCTTAACCCAAAATAACCCACTCCTTTTTTGTAAGCTTCGTGGGGATTTAAATCCAGTGCAGCTTCTCCCAGAGGCATGACCGAGAAAGCAGTGGGCATCAGTTCTTTGGGAATGGGATGTTTTTCAACAGCTTGTGTGAAGTCTGTTCACCACTGCCATTCCCATCCTTACAAACGTAGTGAACCTCACAGTCTGCTCTAATTAGCACCAGGCCTGATGAGGAGCTGTGGAGTGGGAATTCAGGAGTTGCGGGGTGGAGAAAAGCAGTTCATCCGGTTGTGATTTCTGTTTGGTTGGCTAGGGAGAGTGCAGGGCTGGAAAACACAACTTGGCACTTAGGGTTTCATTTAGCAAATGGGGGTGAGTAGTGGGAAGATGAGGAAACTGCTCTGTTTCCCTGGTTTTTGGGTCATGTAGCCAAATGTTTGCTTGCCTTGCGAGCTGTTGAGGCCTTGCTATACGGGGCGCAAGGTGAGAACAGTGGTTGCTTGCTTTGCTTCACTGCTCTTGGTCACTGCTTCTTGGAAGAGCAGCAGCAGCAGTATGTGTCTTTCCTCAACACTTTCAGTTCCTAATCCAAAGTAATGGTGTTATTTCCTAGTGAATGTAACATCAGCAGATTGGGAGCATCTGGTCTGTGTGCCAGAGAGCTTCATAAGCTGGGATGAATGTATCGGTGCCTGAGGAGCAGATGTTCTCTCTTTGTGCCATCTTTGCTGTGGAAATTGCTGGGAGGACAGCTCTCTTAAGCCACTGAAGATCTTGAGTCTTGTAAGAACCAGATCCTGGCTTGAGGATGGCTAAATAGATGAGAAATGTTAACAAAAGAACGAGAACTCCTGAGAAAGGAGCTAATGTCTTCGTAAGCCTTTCCATTGGCTAAGTGGCAATGCGGAGAAGAGAGCCCACACGTCCTGGTGGTCCGCCTACCTTTACATTTGCTCAGCCAGTTGCTCTTTGCCTGAGCTATGAGATGGCTCTGTGTCCCTTGTCCCTCTCACAGCACCCCATTCCATGTATGAATTATCTATTCTGAAACCAAGCAGGGATGGTGGACCAAGCTCAAAGAGACCACTTTTGCCTGCGGTAGCACTCAGATTATCCATAATAGCATGTGCTGCTGCCAAGACAAAGAGCAGGTCTTACTGCACAGTTCTGTCTGGCCATGGGTGAAATGATCCTTCTCCATGCTGCTGTGCTAGGGGCAGGGTGAGGGAAGCATGTTCCTCAGCTGGAGACTGACTGGGGCTTCTCAGGGAAGCCAGGGCTTTGCTGGGAATCTCAGAGCAATTTAGCAGATGCCTTGGGGCTGGAAGATGTGCCCAAAAGAGAGAGGCACGACATGGTCAGTACAGAGAAGATGGAGGGCTGCAGAGTCCAGAAGTTCTGCGGTATTGTTTCTGATCTGAGCCTGATCACAAGCGCAAACAGCTGGTGGAAGATTGATGGTGCAAAAGAAGCATCTTTGGAGTTGGAAGCAGTGAAAGGCTTGGCTGCTTCCACAGTAAATGTTTACGGGAATCAGGATGGAAAAAAAAACTCAGCTGGATTAGGTGTGTGCAGCTGCCAGTTCCTCCCTCCTTGCTATCACTGCTAAAGAAAGCAAGTTAATGTGTTTAAAGGGATTTCACATGATGCAATTGCACCTTTCTTGAAGTTTGGAAGGCAGGGGCTTTGCTGATGTCTACCCTGCTTGCATCCAATGCAGATTGCCCCTGAGGACTACACACTGTTGCTCTCTCCCTATGCAATCCAGGTGCAGTTTGCTTCAGATAAAAAAATGAGGTCTAAGGAAACCAGAGAGTTGAGCTGGTGCTCTCGTGAATAAAGCACTTGCGTGTGAGCTTAGTGGGAACCTATGGAAGGGAATATATGGAATTTGCCCTCCGTTAGTGTTTACTGTTCTCTTCCTGACATCTCTGTGGTGCCACCATGAGGGGGCATCATCCTCTCAGCATGTGCTGTGTTACCTTAAGCATCCTCCTATTCACTTATAAAATGGTGGAGACTGGCCTTTGCCTTGGTTGCTCAAACACTTCCCTTTCTGGGAGCATGCCTACAGCGGAGCAGCTCTAAGATCCTCAGCCCAACATTTGCTGTGCCCAGGAGCTAGGGAGGGGTGCTCAGCCCTGCACCTTAAAAACCTGCCTGGTGTGAAGGGAAGGCTCAGTCCCAGCTCCTGCTTCTGCAAAGGGACTTCATACAAAGCCTATACATGTTGAAGAGAAGCGCTGAGAGGAGCCTTCCTGTCCCCCTCATAGCATGTTGCCTTGTACTTACTTGTGCGCTCCTACCAGGAGTATTTAAACCCCTCCAATGAGAAAGATGAGCTCAAGGAAAATATCAGAGTAAGCGGTATGTAAGCATCTTCACCTAAAAGGGCTTGTAACAGGTACAGGGAGCAGGGGGTATATGTCTCAGGAGTGTGACACAGTGGAAGATGTGGAGAGAGATCTATGAGTAGATGACTAGTTTGGAAATGGTTTCCTGGTTGCTTGCTCTTGAAATGACTGTTGGCTTAACTACAGGGGTTGCTGCCTCCTGTGTTGAGAAGGAAGAGAGGTTCATCAGCATAGCCTGCATCCTCTGAGTGATGAGAAGGAGCAGTATTTTAACAGACATCTTTCTCTCCTCTCTTAAGACTGCAAGGTGATCAGGGCAGCTGTGCCTTATAGTTTCCAGTCTAAACCTGTGCCATATCTATTCTGAAAGCTTTCCTGTTTCAGATGCTTGTGGTCCTGCTTGTAAATTGTGCTTTCTGAGATCCCTCCTTGCAATAGTCCCCAGCAGTTTTGCTTCTAGGTTTGCTTTTCCGCTCTGTACCCTGATTTCTGCATCTCCTCTTTGACAGCCTCCATTTGCTTAAGCCTCTCCTGGATGTTGGTATGACTGGTGTCTGAGCAGCATGCAGCTTCATGTGTGACTGTAACACAAAGTCCACTGAGGGTCATATGCCTGCAGCACTGTGTGACTGAGGCTCCTTGTGTTCTACTATTCAGTACTGTGTGTCAGGCTGGAAGAGAAAGCAAGCCTTAATGTAAGGCCATGGAGAATACACTGCACTCAAACAAGTTTGAGTTAGTACACAGGAGGTCTATAGATTCCTCTTATGTCTGGGCCTGGTTCTGCCACCTCAAAAGACACCATGGTGGGTGCAGAGCTAAGCACTATCCATGGAATTAGTCTGTGAAGGGAAGGATGGAGGCAATACCTGTGCCATTAAGGCTTGAGTGATAAACATATCCATAGGGATACACAGCTTGGTATTGTAGTCAGATGTGTGAAACAGGAAAAGTACTGGTGGAGAATACAGGTTTCTAACAAACCAAAACAAATAAACAAATAGACTATTTTAATTGCATCTCACCATGTGGTTGCTTTGAAAAAATGGGATCTTAATAGGAAAATACCTATTTTGGTCAGAATGAGTTTTCCACTGGAGTAAAGACAGATGGAATGATCTGACCTATTCGTGCAGCGATGTCTTACTCCTGACTGCATGCAGTTAGTTGGGAAGAATAAGCTTATTTAAGAGTTCAGACTATTGAAAACATCTGCTTTCCCATGCATCCTTAGTAACACAGCACTGTTCAAATACTGAGAACATGTATCACGCTTCTCGTAGCCACCATGAAACATCGGCTCCACAGTTTAAATTGTGGAATTTTAATTATGGGGTGTATATATTATTCAGTCCTATGTAATACACTTCTGGTTATGGTGCTGTGATGTCTTTTCCATGATTGGAAGTGGGCCAGTTGACCACATTTGCAGTGTGTGGCCAAATATCAAATGCATCTGAATAAGCAAAGTAATCATTTCCAGACTAAATACATTTCACATTTGTTTAAAATCTTGAACAAGCTCCATCAGTGGGAAATGTCTCTGCTGTGACATGAAACTGTGTTGTTGGTGTGCCACAGCTGAAGCCAGTCTCTTTCTCTTGTGTTTAGTTCTAAAAGCACTGGGTGCCCTCAACTCCCTGAAATCGTCCTTTGACTGCAGTAACTCTTGGCTGAGGCCCAAGCTCTGTTATGTCTGAGCATCTTTAAGTATTAATAGCTACATCCTCAATGGCCCCTGTGGAGCATAAAGTTTAACAGTTATCCTCCTCTTTCAGATGGGAAGGCTGGATTGTGAACAGATGATAATTCTCATCTGTTTAGCTTGGAATGACTTGAGGGAAGCTGGTGAACAATGCTAGAGGAAAGCAGAGGTTTGGCGTTGGTTGAGTTCACTACAAGGCCCTGTTTTAGGAAAGCTGCCTGGCGGTCAGGGAGAAAGGGAAGCTTCAGATCTTAGCTGTGCTGAAAAAGCATGTAGAGGTCTATGTGTGCGACTTCTGTCCCTTCCTACAATACAGTTTTGTGGTTTGTTTTAGGTTTTTTCCTGCTTTGACTTTGAGTCCTGATGTTATCCTGACAGCATTCTCTTCCCTTCTTGCTTTCTTTGCCTTTTTATGTAACTCTCCAAAGCACCGAGGTAGGAGTCTCTACATTTATATTGTGTTTTGGAGACAGAGCAATGAGCAGCAAGAACTTTAGCTGAACAGTAAGTATCTTATATGCATTCAGGCGCTGGTCTAATTGTGTCTCACACTGGTATGTCCAGCACCAAGGCCAGTGAGGATGCCCAGTGCTTGCAGGGTCTCTTGGAAGCGGTCCCACAGAGAGAGGGCAGCAGTGCCACTATAGATGCTGGCCGGGATATGCGATGCTTGGGTAAGGTTCTGTTCACATTACAGAGCAGCAGTGCAACTGTACAGCCCCCGCCACCTACATGTATGCTTCTGTGCTCATTTGGCTGTCTTCTTGCTGGCCACATTTCTGTGGTTGTGGAATGAGTTTATAATGCATCTGTGGTCCTTAAAGATTCTCTGGCTCCCTGTATCCCTGGAGTGAAGGGTGCTATTAAATATAGCCTCCCACCAAATTCCAGTGACTAATCACACACAGACCACAGTCCCAAACCATCCATGACTCAGACACCAACTTTCTGGGTAACACTGCAGAAAAAGCTAACACGCTTCTTCCTGGCCTTGCACAGGCAATGGGAATCATACAATGACAGAATCATAGAATGGTTTGAGTTGGAAATGACCTTAAGATCATCCATTTCCAACCCCTGCATCATGGGCAGGGATGCCTCACCTAATGCTGAATAAGAACAGACCAAATAACATCTCCTGAGCCAAACTAAACAGTACCTGCTGTCACTAGGTATTGTGCAATGCTAGTGCTGAGCTTTCACATGGCCACAGCTAAAGCACAATGAAAAGCCTGAACATAGATCCTGTAAAGGTCTGGGGCAGAGTCAGCTGGCTGCAGGGTGATGGGAGAAGTTCCCATCCTGAAGCTTTCCTTTGAGTTTAACAAGACATTTAAGCACATACCTCAGGGCAAAGAGGAGGTTTTGGGCCCAGGACACTGTGTTTAAGGTTAGGCAGAAGTTTAAGCATCCTGCTGGAGTATGCTTTGGATGAGAGTCAAAGGATGAGTTCCTGATTGAGCTCTTTCCCATCCAGAGATACTGTTTTCATCTTAAAACTGCCTCTTTACAACTGGACCCTGGCTTCCCCTTTTAAAATACTTTATCTTTAATAGCAGCATAGTCTGGAATTTCAACCTACTCCTGTACGGTTCTGCTTGCTGCAGGTAATTTTGTTTACTCAAAGGTGCAGTTTTTTCTCAGATTGTATTTAACTAGTAAAGGACACAAAGAAATGCATAGCATAAAGGTTCTTTCAAAATCAAGGGAACACAGGAATGAGGATGGAGAGTTTGTGGCAAGTTGCTGTGTTTATGAACAAATGGGCTCAAAGGAATTAACAGCAAATTCTGACTTTCCTGAACCAATTATTACAGGTCTGGTTAACTAGAAACATACTTGGTTTATCTGCTGAGAACTGTCTCATTCTTCTGAACCTGGAGTTTTGAAACTTAAAGCAAAAAAAGCCTCTGTTTGTATTCCAGGAACAATCAAGATTTTCCTCGAAGTTTTTATTTTGTGAAGAACAGGGCATTCAGATGAGCTGGGTGCATGGTTTTGTTGTGTTTATGAAGTCATGAGAGCATCTGGATACAAGATGGGAGCCACCAACCAAAAACTTTTTGAAGTCTTTTTAGTATAATCCTCCAGGATCACTTCGCTGAACTGGGCATTTATGGGATTTGAATGGAAGGTAAGGTTAAGAACCACACTGATGTTGTCGCATTTAAATGTATATTTAAGATGGCATTGCTTCAAACATGTTAAATTTTGGATGTTGTATGTACCTGTCAGTACCTAACTGCTACTTCTGCAACTGATTCACACCCATCATGCTTACCAGACAAATTAGCTAAGAGCAATGTCTGCTCAATGTGCACTTCATACAACACTGGAGCATGCCTTTTTCCTTTCTTAAGTAACTGGGAGCAAAGAAATAGTAAACTGTACTCATGGCCCTGAGTTTGCAATGCATCACTCTTGCTTGACTTCAGTAGCATCAGTTCCTCCATTACCAATAGGCATCCCTTTGGGAGCACACTTGGAATATTAAATATAAAGTGTTCATATCTGTCGATTATTTTTTTTAATTTTTATTTAATCCTGCATTTTCATCTTTGTAACTCCCTCCTTTATTTCATCATAAACCTCAACTTCAGCAAAATGATAGCCCCAGAGAAGTTAATTTAAAGCAAAACTCCTCCACTCTCATAGACACCAGACTCTCTGAAAAGACACTGGACAGTACATGTGTCCACGCCAGACTGACTGCCATTAACTTTTTGGTGGCTTAAATCACTCCTTATCAACAAAAGGAAAAGTCAAATAACAGTAACAATATCTGAAGCACCACTTAGTATAAATAGGCCCATGATGAAGAGTTACACTCTGGTGCTATAACTGTGTATCTCTATGGCTGCTAAACACCAGGGGGTGGAATAATTTAACACGTGATGTATCAGTGACCTGTCCTTATTATCATTTACCAGTCTTTGTCTCCTATAAAATTATTGATAATGTTTTTAACTGTTCTTCTTAAAGCCTATGTAGTACAATACTGCTCCTTGCAGACGTGATGACACCCACTCTGATAAGAACAGCTGTATTAGATAGGTCCAAGGGTCCATCTTGTGCAGCATCATGTCTGCATCTGTGGCCATGAATGAATGCCTGGGAAAGATGAACTTCAAAGTTGGTACATGTGATGTTTTCCCCTTGGGCTCTCCTGCCCTTCAGTAATTTTCAACCCAGGAATACATGGAGTCTATTTATCTCTATTTATTTCTTACATCATTTTTACTACTGTGTCTCTGCTTTTTCAGAAGTCACATTGAGGAGGATGTATATTGTCTAGGCTGAGCATAAGAGTTCAATTAAACTTCTGATTAATGTGACTTTCATTAAGTTTTCCCACATAGCAGCCTAATCTGTAACAGGAATTACACCTTACTCCAGGATGGGAAGTAACCTGGGATGCCTTCCAACAAGCTATGCCTGAAATTGAAGACAGAGAGTAACTGGAGATTTCCCACAGGATTGCTGGCTTGTAAGAGGTAAGAGAGACCAGAGCTAAGGTAACTGCTACCTGCAGTGTGGGAGCTGCTGTGTGCTTGTATTTGAGCTAAAACCAGATCTGAATCTGGCAGCTCAGTGCCCAGCAGCAGCCGTGTAGATGGCTTGGAGGCAGCAGCTGAAAGCAAGCACTGGGTTTGTATTGGTTCCAAGAACTGACTGGATCACCTCCTTATCTGTGATTTATGCATCTCATGAGTAGGCTGCTCAAGGGGATGGAAGACTCACCGCCTTGGAATTAAAATTGGAAAGTGCTTTTGGAAAAACAAAGATGTGCTGGATGAGGATAGTGCTGTCCCTCTGGCCTGGCAGGTTCATACAGGGTTTTTTTCCCATTAAGAGGAGAAATTGATTATATTATTTGGAGAAGCATTCCTTGGAAAATAATGACTTACTTAAAGACTGTGTTTGTGATGTCCTGTCCCTATGATCTCAAAAGAAACAGTTTCCTTGTCAGAAATCTTAAACTCCCTTCAGCAGGTGCTGTGCCCCAAAAGCTCTGCATATCTTCCTCTATATACATCCTGCCTCTTCCTTAAGGCTTTCTTCTTAGATACCTAAAGACACACTGCCTCGCCTTTATTTAGGTCTGTGATTTACTGCGTATCTCAGAAACAGTAGTTACCAGCTTCCAAAGTAATATTCTGGATGGACAAGGATTTAGCTCTAAAGTGAAACAAAGGACACTGCTACTGACTTGGCTTTTGCCTTTGACTCTCTGCACTGTGTGTGGCTTTTTGACCTTTCACCAAATGGTAGATTCTTCACCCTTCATGGACTTCAAAATAAAATCAAAAGATAGGCATGATGAAGGATAATTGGACTAAAACCAGTGTTTGGTTGAGGTAATGTGATGCTTCCTTCTGGCTTTAGTCTCTCAATGTATAACTGAAGGACATGCAGTGCTGATTGTCAAGGCTGTATTGGAAAGTAACCAAGTGTGGAGGACATCAAGAAGGTGGCACTGAAGTGCATGAAAGATGCTGTCCTGTAGCAGGGTGGGACAGTCTGGTCCATGTGGAAGCACATGTGCTACCTGCAGAGTCTCAGAATGTCATTACTGCATGAACGATGTTACATCACACCATTGCATCACTGGACTGTACTCATTCATTTCACCTCTGTTCTTACGGCTGACAGTGGTGTAATCCCTGTGTGCTGGACCTACTGATCTCCAGCAACATGGGCTTTCCCCTGCCCAGGGTGGCTGCTATTTGCTTTGAGATTTCCTGGCATAATCCGGCAGCAATGAGTCCACTTCCTATATAGAAGGTCTTCTCTGGGTACACAAACTGATTGTGTGGCATGTGCCAAGCTCTGCAAGAGCTGGGTTTCACTGACCTGCCATTCACCATTCTCAACTTGGGATGAGGAATGGGAAGTTCCTAACCTAACTACATGGTCTCAGTTTCTTCCTTATCATCATTCCTAGGTTCTGTGGGACATTTTTCAAAGCATCTCATCTCTTATGTATGGCCTATAATGTGGGTACAAAAATTCCATAAGCCTTAGCAGCTGTGAAACATAACATGGGGTTTTCCAAAGAACTTCCCCTGTGAACTCCACTTCTGGAGTAAATGGTGAACAATCTCCATTTCCTTGGGTCGGGGTTAAATCAACCACAGAAGTTCTGTAAAATCCCACAGACAAAGCCAAGATTTCCAGCATTCACCATCCTGAATTCTCTTTAAAGACATAAAGGAAAATCTACACAAGAAGCCTTAAATGAGCATACTTTTTTTCCCCATTCATTTCAGCACACAACGTGGGAGCAAAGTCCTCTTGTGAACTTGCCTGAATGTTCCTGCCTCTGTTTATGCTGTAAAGCACATAAAAAAGGGAATAACCTGAACAAAAGCTGATGAACTTTTCAGATCAGTGACTCTGTGATTTGGAGTTGAATGAAACTTGGAATTCAAGTATCAGGGCTTTTTGTGAATGGCCTCTCCTCTAAAGTAAAGACAGTGACGTTAGTCTTTAGCTCTGCTAAAATTATCCCTGGTAACAATCCTGGCCCTGAACTCCATGTTATTAGGCTCTAGAGCTAACACCTAAACAAAATGCACTAGATAGGTTGCATTTCTCTCATTTCTTTGAATCAAGAGATTGGGATTATTAAGTTACGGTCTATATAACAACAGTATGTGGGGCTGAAAGTTGCTGTAATAAGCTCTGAAGAAGCAGATAAGCTCAGAGAGTGTGCATTGTAAATAGATCAACAAACAGTAGTGAGGGAGGGAGCATAAAATAACAAAGATTGATGGAAAGAGGAGACCACAAATTACTGGGTTAGAATTCCCACTGGAAGTTGCCACAGGTTCACTCACCTTCCTGTGCTTGTCTTCCCTGTCTTCCCCATCTTCCCCAAAGAATGACAGCCAGCAGGAGATGGTGCTGTGTAGCATTGCTTTCTCACTCTTACACATCCCAAAGGGCCATTAGGCATCTCTGACTGGGCTTAAATCTCAGAGGAAGGCTGAGCCTCAATTTCACTACTCCAGGGATGTGTTCTTTGAGTCCTAGCGAGAAAATGCTGTGCCCCCTCAAAAAGAGGTAGTGCAGCTTCTTCCTGTATCTCATTAAGATAATGCAGTATTCTCAGTACCACCTGGTTTGGCAGAACACTGAAGTCTGAGTCCAAACACCACTAAAATCAAGTCTTTAAGTTCTCTGTTTCCCATGGGTACCACTGTAAAGAGTCCAGCTGTCCAAGCAGACAGAACAGAGGTGCCATTCCCTCAGTGTGCAGTGTGCGTTCCTGGCTCTGCATGTCACTGTGGTAAAAATAGCCATGGTTAAAGTCTATTGGAAATAATAAGGGCTTAATTATCATCTACTTTGGAGCTTTTTTCAGCTGAGACTAAGGAGATAGGAAGAACTTGGCTGCTGCTCTCTGCTCCTGCACCACCCAGCCCTAATGAGAGCTAAGGCAAGCCGGTGGCTACTGTATTTTTAGTGGCCCCTCTGGCAGGAAGAGATTAGAGGGAATGCAGCTACTTCAATCCCCCCTTGTCTGGGTGTGTGTCTGTCCCCAGCAGACCCCTTGGCTCTGTCTATGAAAGAGGGAAAGTAAAATCTATTTATAGGCAGTCTGTGCAGCACATCATTAAAGGCTGGGTTGTTGACTCATGCCCATCTGATATCATTTAGAGAGCTGGATATTACTAGTGAACAAAATAAGTGCTGTTACTCCTGACTAGTCAATAGAACTAACTGTTCTTAAGCTGACATTTGCTTTTATGGCAGAAGCAATGTGCCTCAAAGGTCCTGTTAGAAATGTATACATTGCTGAAAAAGTGCTAATCTTGATTTTTTTGGGGAGGATTATAGTGATGGAAACAGAAATATGAAGGCAGCAAAATCAGCAGAGAGCCTTCAGTTGTGTTTTCTGTTGCTTATGTTCATCTCTGTTAAAAGGACCTGCAGAAATCAAAGAGGAAGGAGACAAAAGGCAGCCCTGTTAACACTGAGGATTCTTCCTTTGACACAGTAAAGTCTTGGAAAGGCCTTTCTCTCCTCCTCCTCACCCCAGCCTGTCTCAGGAGTATTCTCTTTGTTAAATAGAAACTGTTCTCTTTCCTGTCTTCTTGAGCCATTGGCTTTTGGCACCAGTTTTCAAGCTCTGAATCACTCTCTGGGGATGTGTGCTGGAAAGCTGATGGGAACTTATCTTCTATCAGCTGCTGAGATGCAATTCTTGGCTTAGCTCTTTTGGGGACTCAGTCACAGTGTGCAAACCTGGACAGAATCATGTGCATAGAGTAAGAGACTGAGCACCTCTTGTGGGCCGAGTGCATCGAATCCTGTAGCAAAAGCTTTTTGCAATCTTCAGGGTGAGAGGGGGAAATATCAGCTCCTAAAGCTCTGCCTGCTGGCTCAGAGCCGGGAAAGAAATACAGAAAGAATGAATGTAGTTCCTTGTCTTTTTAGGTCACAGCTGAGACTAACCATGAGAGTTTTAATGTTAAAGTGGAGGAGAAAGCTGAAAAACTAAAAAAAGCTTGAAAACGGAAGAGCCAAATATCTCTTTGCAAAGAGAAAGATGCAGGATTTTCTTGGTCACAGTTATTAACCAGATTGTTGTCTGTTTTTCCTGCAACTTGGGTAGGGAAACTGAAGGAAGACTCCAGGCATCCTGCTTGAAGCATAACATGAAGGGGAGATGCAGAAGGCAGGCAAGGAACACTGACTGTGAAACAGGCCTCCCAAATGCACTATACACTGCTTTCACTGTGGCTGCTCTGGTCCTGGTTGGCTCTTTGAAATCAGAGCAGAGATAATGAGGAGATGGAGCTGAACTCCTCATAGCTACTTTAATTCCTTTGGCTGTCCCAGTCCAAGCATAATGGCCATCTTTTACCATTGAAGGGATGATAATAGCTGCTCTGCAGAATGGGTGTACCTTTCAGCTCAGAGCAGCGGCAACAGTACCTTGATTGCACTGTTATCATCCAGGCTAATCAACACCAAATGGTGTTTTCCCTGCAGAACAGCTCTTCTGTATCCTAATAGCCATCTCAGAAATATTCCTGGAAAGAGCTTGTTTTCCTCCCAAATGAGAATGGGAGCAGAGAATGAAACTTGTAAGAGCCAACACCCTAGTCAATGCAGCCCTTTGTGGGGTCTGGAAGGCTTCTTTAAAGTGCTGCTTTGTCTAATTAAATACATTAAGCAAAATACAGTCTGCTGCTCCCCAGGTTCTGACTGCATTTTCTTGGCTGTGTTCCTTCTGTCTAACTAGGAAATCTATTCTAGACCTGAAAAAAGCCTGCCAAACTTCCTGATAAAGATAAAATCCTTTCTAATATATAAAAATATATTTTCTGACAAAGAGCTTTTGTGTGAGGTGGGCGGGAGAAAACTGCATCAAAAAGCAGCAAGAAAGTACATCACGAGGATACAGGCAAAGTAAGTAGTAGTCATCTACAATTAGAGGAGTCTTTTTGGAGTAGGGCTTGAAATGGCAAAACGCTGCTGCTTTTGTGATCTGTTGATTAATGATGTGCTAATAGCTGAGACCTGTCTGTAGTAACTAATTGGCTTAAAAAAAGAAAAGAGCTAAATGGAGCCAGAATCCTCTTTGGGCTGAAGGGGCATTTACACTTTCTCAGCAAGGCAGACGTCAAGATCATACCCAGCAGATCTGTGCAATCACAGCCTGGTTCAGCAAAGCCCTGGGAGGACATGCCTGACCCTACCCTTCCTCCAAAAACCTTGTGATATATATGGATGAGACAGAGCAAAAGAAATAGTGGTGCCATTGGAGAAGGGGAAAGATGGAGTTGGCCAAGTCTGGCAGGAGGCCCATGGCAGAGCCAGGAGCTGCAATCACCTCTCCTGAGGATGGCCTTTAATGTCATTTCCAAAGGCTGGCTTCCCTCTAATCAAGAAGTGACCTCCCCACGGCTTCTCATGCAGGATCCTGGTGCTCCACAGGACCTGCTACTTTGAAGGAGCTCCTCACTTTTATCTTATTTGCTCATCTGCCCTAGGTCAGCTTTCCAAGGTTCCCATGCTGAAATAAGCATCACCAGGGAAAGGCTGTGAGAGGGCTATTGCTATTGGAAACAAAGAACCAACAAACAAAACCCACCAAAAAATACCAACACAAAACACCAATCAAAAAAACCCCAAACTACCACCAATAAACCTGCTCCAAGGTTCTTTTGAACTCAGGGGAGTTTAATGCTGTGGTGGGGGGGCAGCTTATGCAGTGTGATCCAAGAGCTGGGGAAGAGAGGTAGAGCAGGAATTATTCCTATGACATGTGGTGAGCAAAGACTCCACTGCAGGGCAGCTTAGCCCTGACTGCAGGCAGGAGGGATGGAGTCAACCAGAACCAGAGTTTCACCTCTTTGCTCATCTCCTCCCTATCACGAAATCCTTGTCTTGAAGAAAGGAGCTGGTTTTACAGGAACAGAGGTGATCCTAGGACAAGCTGCTGGGACACACTTCATCCTGCACCAGAGACAGAGGCTGCTCCCTGAAGTAACAGAGGCGAGTTAGCAGATTGAGTCAATGGTGCTGTATTTAATGGTGGTATTTGATGCTGCATTTGATGGTGTCAGCAGCAGATGGGGTGGCCATGCCTGAGCAAGCTTCCTTCCTGCCAGCTCAGCTGTGTTCAGTAGAAGGGATGGGCTCAGGCCCCTAGCAATGAAACAGATGCAGGTCTACACCCTGAACAAGCAAGCAGGTTTGGGGATGTAAGTAAGAGACTCCATGCACCGACCATTGGCAAGAGCAAGAGGCAGAAAGGGTGGTATGGGAGGAACTGATTTAAAAGGTCACATCTTCAGAGGAGCTAGTCTAGGCCACCCTGCCCCAAGATGTTCACTTTTCAGCAGTTATTGGGGATACAGTCCCTGCCCGGTTGCATTGGCCGAGTCCCTGACCTCATAGGTCAGCGGGAAGAGACAGAGGCAATCAGCAGGCTTGAGATAAAGCCCCAAATGACAAAGGAAAATAGCCTTTGGGATCGTTTAACTGTTATTGGTGTTTGACTCACGGCTGTGGGTATTTTCCTCTCTGTGCAGCTGTTGGGAGACCTGGGGGTGGCTACTGGGAGATGATTGAATACATACGACATCCCTGAAGTTAAGAGCTCTGTGGTGAGGCCTTAAAATATTAATAGCAATCCTTACAAGCAGCATTGCTGTATTGCAGGGCTGTGTCTAGGGGAATAGTCACTGGCTCTGTTGTGAAATTCCTGGAGTTATTTGCTCAGTGATAGCACTCATCACCTCTGGTTCTATGTGAGCAAAGTCAAAGGGGTGGCCTGGTGCCCCCAGGAAACTTACAGCTTTCAAAAGAAATAAGGAATAGAAATAAAGGCACTGTTGCAAATTGGAAATCCTAAAAGAAACAGGAGGATTGGTCAGATGTGGGTGCTGAAAACTCCCCTAGCTGTGTTTACGTGCCTTCCCATATGAGCTGGCTCTCTAAAAAGTTATAATGAGGTGAAAAGGGGCACATCTGCTCCAGAAGTTAGGACTGCGGATGCTGCATCCTCGTCAGCCAGGTCCTCTATCTGCTGTACAAAGAGAGTCTCTCAGCCCCTGCCTGCTGTCAGGCTGCAGCTAAGGAAGCTGCTTGGCCCTGCTGCTCCTCTTTCTCCCCATCTCTGCTTCTAAGAGGGGTCAGAGTCAGGGCATCAGTCAAAGAGCCAGGGAAAGCTTTTGGCAGCGATTGCTGCAGTTTCTCCTCCATCTGCAAAGCTGAGAAGGGAGAAAGCCCAAACCAAAGTTCAGCACCGCAATAGTGATGATAACCCCCATCCCCAGATGAGAGGCGGTCTCATCTCACCCCACCCTCTGTTTTCTTCTCCAGCAAGAAGATGTTTCCCCAGCATTGCTGGCACCCTCAGCAGGACAGATCCAACGTGTTTGCAGGCAGAGGCAGTGAGAAGGGCTGGGCTTGGATGCTGGGATTCCTTCAGGACAGTGAGTTCAGGTCATGGCTCTGCCAGAAGATTTTCTGCGTGACCTTAGGCCTGCCTTTTAAACCCCTATCTGCCCCAGTTCTCCAGCAGTTAAATGGGATAGGACTTTCCTCTTTAGCTCTTCCCATTATAAGCTCTCTAAAGCAGAGGCTTTTTCTTATTTTGTTTGTGTACCTCCCCTAGCATGTCTAGTCCTGGTTGTAGCTGCTTCTGTAATATTCCTTTTAGTGAGACACTGAGCTCCATCTCTGTGCACAGGATCAGTCAGTTCTCTCCCTTTAGGTTTCCTGTCACAGCAAGGGTCAAGAAGAGTGGATTTGCCTCTAAATAGTCATAGAATCATAGAATAGTTAGGGTTGGAAAGGACCTTAACATCATCCAGTTCCAACCCCACTGCCACAGGCAGGGACAACTCCCACTAAACCATGTCACCCAAGGTTATGTCCAACCTGGCCTTGAACACCGCCAGGGATGGAGCATTCACAACTTCCCTGGGCAACCCATTC
>JAOEHX010047757.1:0-12449 GCA_025448015.1 Bolborhynchus lineola | reverse complement strand
AGTCCCTAATGAAGAGTCCCTCCCCAGCATCCCTATAGGCCCCCTTCAGATATTGGAAGGCTGCTATGAGGTGTCCATGCAGCCTTCTCTGATTCTATGATTCTAAGTGTGAAAGCACAGCACATTTGTGTACCAAACAAAGTGCAAAATAACCCTGAGCTTCATGTAAATGCACTGTCTGAGCTGGAGAGGAGCCCAGCAGCTTCTCCAGCATATCTCTGAATACACTGATGTGCATAAACCATGAGGCCATTTCTATTCAGAGAGGGAGGTCCCTGAAGGCTGTGTCTCAGCACGCAGCTTGAGCTTTGGGTCCCTCTGGACTGCTGGGCTCTCACTAGCATGAGAGCTGGCCATGGGACTCCAAACACATGTTCCAAACTCTGCTCATTTTTTAATCTCTGCTTTTTCAGAAGCAGGGCAAGAGCATCTGTTGTGCTCTGAGGTCATTCATGGCTTCCAGAATTGCCAGGAAATGAACATACTTCTGCAGCATGCAATGTGTAAGGCAAACAAACAATATACACACATATGCAGGAGAACAGAGCGGGGTGTAGTAGTTTATGGAATCCCACAGTCAGTGGCTTCCAGCAGTTCTGCCTTAGGAAGCTGCACAGCTGTTTCAAGCTGGTGAGCACTTGGGGAGATGATCTGTATTTGCATGACAAAGGATAAAACAACATAGTTGTCTCCAGTACCTCTTTCTTGGTGTGCTATGCAGAGTGCCTTCCAGCTCCTTGCTCAGATAGGAGATAGGACTGCCCGGATGGGCAGCCAAGGACCTCTGAGGCCTTTTCTTGTCACTTGAACTCACCTCTTACCTGGAGAACTTGGTGTTTTGGGCTGTAGCCACAAATCTAACTGAAAGCATGCTGAAACTAGTGGGAATCTTTCCATCAAATGGTCATGGGTTTGCCTTGGATTTGATCCGCTTTCTGCAGATCTGACCGAAAGCCAGTGGAATGACTGTTTTGAGATACTCACACTGTCCTTTTGAGGAGTGTTTCAGCGGTTAGGAAGAGCTTGCCTCCAGATGGAAAGCAGGGCCCTACTGAGAACATGTGGGGTCCCATGGACCTAATCACCTCTGAAGCCTTAATAAAGTGCTTGTATAGGGCAAGGCCACTTAGTGTTGCTGTCTGGTGCTTGTGCACAAACCAGCCACTGCTGGCCAGGCAGCTATGTGTGCTCAGAGGGGGGCTGTGATGTGATCTGCAACTGGCCATCAGCATCTGTCTCAAGGAAGCCATTGACTTCTCCGGGACAGGCAGGACCAGGATGTGCTCATGAATCAGTCCTCATGAGTCTGACTCAAGTGAGAGGCTTGTGATAAAAATCTTTGGATGGTTCATTTGCAGCTGAGAAATGGAGCATCGTTTTCCTAGGCTGGCCTAGGTTTCATCAGCTTTGACAGGGCAGGTTTTGTTTTGACACTATCAAAGCGTTTCATTTTCATGTGCTACTTTGGCTTTTGATGGAGATCTTATTAGAATATGACTCCAGTATGCTATATACTGTGTTATTTTTATAGTATATTAATAGTCTGTTCTTTACTGTTACTGCAACAAACTATTGTGACATCACGAAAAGGAGAGGTTTTGTGTTATCAGAAGAAAGAATCAGCATTACTAAAGCAAACTGCACTGATACTTCTGGGGTTTCTTTAAGCAATTCACTGGTAAATTTCCATAATGTGATTTTTGTTTCATTTGCCTTATTCTATAGAGGAGCTTTTAAAAATACTGGGGCTCTTCAGAAACACAAAATGACACCTGCCAGACTGCCCTGTATGTGAATCTTGTTTCAGAGATGAGGATGGGTTCACGTCAGTAGTGTTAGAGCTCCTTTGTAAACTTGTTTCATGATCCATGTGGTCTGGAGATAATAAAAACCTGCCCTAATTTAACATTAGCACTTTTGTATCAGTTATTTAACATACCTGAATTACAATAGCACCCAGGGGTTTTAACTGAGAGTGAGGCTGGATATCATATAGACAGATTCAAAGAGTCAGTGTCATTGCATGAAATAGCCGAGAGAGATGTTGTGAATCCTCTCATTTAATATCTGGGGAATTTGGGAATAGGAGAGGAACTGTTTTCCAAAGGTTGTGCAGGGAATCAGGGAGAGATGGAACTGTGAACACTGGTCCAGGACTCCCACACAGCAGCAGGACCCCCAGCAGGTCTGAAACTTCTGTTCCCTGGTCTGTCTAGCTGATGGTTTTTCCAGATCCCAACCTTCTTTAGTGAGAGACCTTGTAAAGCTACTTACAAAGCAGTCTACTCTGTCCTGCTGTTTAAAGCTTTGCTGTGTCCTTGAGGAAGCTGAAGTTTTCCTCCCTCTCTTGAAATCAGTGATATCTTCAGCTGTAGCATCAAAGGATACTTCATCAGTGTAGCAGCAATGTGATACTTCATGGAGTTGTTGTCTCAACAGCTTCATCCCTACCAAAACTCTTATTTTCTGAAGGTTATCCCAAGAGTGATAGTTATAACATGCATCTTCTTGAATTTGCTCAGTTAGTGGCTTACCAGGATTGTTCCAAACTTAAAAGCCAAAATTGGGAGCAATAAAGTGCTTAAACGGATTATTATGGTCCCCCTAAGGTAGATAAGTGCATCTTTGCACCATATGTATGGCCTCTGCTTCAGTTCATCCAAGGGACAGCCTGATCTCGCTGCCAGCAAACAGTTTTACTCCATCTGGGTGAAACTGGATGAAATGGTGAGGAGTGGCCAGTCAGATTGCAGCACAAGGGTGTAGGGGTTGCAGCGGCTGTGGTATGCCGAAGCAGAAGCTTGAAGCAGAGACTGCAGTTCCTTCCTGTGCTGCAGATGTGCCTACAGTCCCATGTAAGAAGTTAGAGGGAGCGTTACGCAGTAGATGCACTACTGGTGCTTTAGGACAGATTTACATACCAGAGGGTGGCTGGAGGCAGACTGCCCTACGGCATGGTTTGTTTGGGTTTGCAGGTTTCAAAGTGTTCTGATTACCTTTGGAACAGGTAAGCCTTTATTCAAGGAAACCTGCCTCAAACTTCCCCAGATGAAGTTCCAGATTCCCATGGAAATGCAAGAGTCTTGGGACATTGCAGGCTGACATTTGCGCTTTGTGATGTCTTTGTTCAGACGTGTTACAGCAAAAGCTAAAGTCAAAGATCTTAGGAAAGGCTTTGCCTTTCATTTTATTTACAAGATGAGGAATACAGCCCGGACTGCAGGCTTTCATCATGCCAGGCTTAGCATAAACAGCCTGCTACGATAGCATGATAGAGTGCAGCTTGCCAAGGGTCTGCTTTGTTCAAGTCTCACCTATCAAATGTTTGGCTAGGCCAGCTCCATTCTTTATGGGTTTTGTTGTTTTGAGAGTTTTTTTGCATTGTGTGAGCTTTCTAGGAAACAAGAAAGGGTTCCAATTACAACCAAATACAGTTGTAGCTGCTCCACTAACAACACTTTTGATGTGCCCTTCAAAGCAAATCCATCAAAGCAGGATACTGTTAATAAAACTCGGGGGAATCAGGAGGTCAAGTGACGTGAGTAAAGAGCTGTTTCAGTCTCTTTGGAGCTCCTGTCCAAAGCCAAGAAGAATTCGTCCTGACAAAAACATTAGTTTTACTTTGGAGATTGCTCACTGAACTAGAAAGAACTACTTTGTGCTCCTGGATTGTATAAAGACACTTACCTACATCTTTCCAGAGCTCTCAAATGTATCCAGGGAAAACTCCTGGGGGTTTTATATGCTTTTCCATCAGAAGAAATAACCCCCAAACCAGTATGTTTGAACTTCTGGTGTCCTGTTGACTTGTGACAGCATTTTAGCACATCACTAGCAGAATCGTTTGTAACATGAGATGAAGTATCATTGTTCATATTCATCAGGTGAGGAAAACTGACACTGAGCAGTTCTTGTGGTAATACAAGCTTTTTCATCTGGGCAGGAGGAAAATAGAGTGAATTGAAAAGAGCTTCAGCTGGCAGCCTTTGGGAAGAGTCTGCAGATACCTTACATGGCACCAGAGATGGGTGCCAGTCAGCCAGCAAGTCCTAGACCTTTTCTGTTGTTTCTTAGTTTCCTACATCACTTCTGAATGGAGTCTGAGGTATTAAGCCTGAGGAAAAGGCACTGGTGATATGCAAGGTTTTACAGCGTGGCACATGGCCAGGGCTGTCCTTATCTCTGGAACATCTAGGTTTAAACTCAGGCTTTTGTTGTCTATTTTGCTGCTGTGTTTGGCTTGGGGTTTTTTCCCAGAGAGAGCCCCATGATACCACTTCCTTTTGCACACAGCCCAGTGCTTTTTGCTGACTTTTCACCCTCCCCTTCACAGAACTGAGCTAATGGCTGCATGCAAAATACCACATGTCCTGCAGGGAACTTGTGCCCCAGACGTTTTATATGTGTCGTGCACATGGGGCTCTTCTCTGAAGGAGCTGCTGCCTGCCTGCATGATGTCTGCCCTGTATATTTGGTAGCAGGCAGTACTTGACCCACTGGGCTGGCTTCCCCTCTTGTGCGAATGTTTCACCAGCTGCATCTCTGTCCTAGTTTCGTATCAGTGCCACCAAGATGCACATCTGCTTTAGCTGATGAGGAGAGCTGCACGCAAGGGAACATGTACCAAACAATGACTGCTCCCTCTTAATGCAGCCCTTTGTGGGAAGCTGTTTACTGATGCTGTTACACCCTTGTCTTCTTCAGAATAGGAAAAAACAGATGTAAGGAAGATGTCAGTGGCTGAAAATTCCATTTCAGTGCCCCCCCCAGCCCTGTGGTTTGTCTCTCCACCTCTTGTCATTCAATACCCTTGGGCTGCTTGTCGGTGCGGGGACCACCAGTAGTGATGGAGAGATGTGATCATCTCCTGGCAAAGATGCTTATGTAGCCACAAACCTAGAGCACTCCTGTAATGCTCACTGCTCCCTGCTAATCCCTGCCTGCTCCCAGTGTCCACAAGTGACCTTGCTGAGGCCATGTGCAGGTTTTTCAGGCCCCCAGCAAGGTTATCCAGAGATGGGAGAACTTCAGCAGAATAAAGCAGATCTCATAAAGCTGGCTTTCTCTCAAGGTCTTGTATCTAGTTGAAATACCCCAGCACGGACACTGTGTCAACAGCATGGGCTGTCAGCCTGGCGCAACACACATTGTATGTAAGGTTCTGTGCACCTTGAAACCTCAGCTCACTATTTCCATGTAACCTGAACTTCTAATTTCTTCCAAGGGAGATCGAGTTGCGAGAAGCCTGCGGAATTCTTCAGGGATAAAAACGAGCATATTGGAAAACCTGAGCTGGCCCCAGCCTGTTGAATGCCCAGCGAATACTTGCTGATGGGCAGCTAGTATGTGGATTATACTCTGTGGGGACGCCTTCATTTCTTTGGCTCTGTGCCTTTTGCTAGCAACTTCCACAGCTGCCATCCTGGTGATGTTCGTGTAGAATTCCCCCCTCCGCTGATGGGACATGGTCATCAGACTCACTGAGCAAGAATCTTGCCCTAGTTTGGCTGGGAACCTGACTAATTACCATTCCCAGCCCTTCCCCAGTCCCTGCATGGATTTCCGTGTCCATGGGTGCCTATGGCTTCCCTTTCCTCCAAATGACTCATGGCCTATGTGGATAGAGGCCTTTTGCTCAAGAAGGCTCCAAAAGACATTGGACATGTTGCACAAAAGGGCAAATGTCATTTGGAAATAACTGTTTTGCTGAGATAAAATGTGAAAAATTGCAAAGTGAGGTTTGACTTCCCAAGGGAATCGCTCAATGTACATCCTTCCCACCTACCTTTGGATAGATTGACTCATCCTGAGTGGCTGCTGCTTTCTTTTCCCACCAGCTACAGAGTCCTGCATGCCTAGCTCAGATGGACATGTAACTTCTAGGGTCTATGCAGGATGCTGCATGATCTTAATCTCTCAAAGCAGTTTGGTGCACTCGGTGAGTCACTAGGTAGTGTGTTAAATGAGTGTTCAACAATACTGACCCATAGCCTCAGGTCAGACTAGCACAATGCACAGGGAAATAAAGAGCATTAGGAGCTTTCCCAGGCTCTTCTTAGGCTTCTCATCTTAGTGGGTAAGGATGGAAAGAAAACAGTCCTTACTGCAGTGTATCCATGGGAAATGAGCATCCAGGGACACTGGCCATCCCTAATTCCATGCTGGGGGAGGCTCCCATGGTTTGTGAAACTCCAGACTTAAAAATCTTCAGTTACACTGCAAAAACGTTATTATATCTGTGAGAAGCCACAGAAGTGCAAATATATTCACTCTTATGGGTCTCTTCATGCCAAGGCAGGATAAAGTGACCCTCCTTCCCTGGTTGGTGGGAGCCAGCCTGGGTGCTGAGCTCATGCTTTAGTGCTTTATAACACAGAGTAAAACCTGTAAAAAGGAGTGTTTTAAGCCAGGCCCAATTATCTGGGCACATATGAATTCCGCTTACAAATGTTACTTAATGTGAGTATCTTACAGCAGAGTTTGAGTTTGAAGATCAATTCTCTACAATGCTGAATGAGAGGAGGTGAATTTTAACAGATACTTTTCCCATGGTTTTTCATACTTCTGTAACTGGGCATCCACATCCTATTTACTTGCAGTGCAGCTCCCACCACAGTGATTGCATCCTGAACTTGATACCTCTCCCTGGGAAAAGGAACACTTTTTAGGAAAAAAAAAGACATGGGAGGAGAGCAAAAAGCAGGAAGTATTGGGAGAAGTTCAGAATGCCTTGGATTCCTCTGGGGTCCCAGCTGTGCTCTATATTGTCCCAGCTGAACACCAGATATTTCCGCTCTGCGCATTTATGCATTCAAGGAGAGATCAAAGTGGCTGCCTCCAGTGTGCTTGGGGCAACATGTGTGTGTCCTGCCTCAAAGCAGTCCTGATCCCTAAGGGTGCAGCCTTTTATTCTTCCCTCCTTATAGGCCTGATACTGAACAGGAGCTCTTTGGAGCTCATTATGGAGTGTTAGTGCATAAAGTGACAGACAAGTCTTCAAATACTTCATAGTCCCAGTGACTTGGACACCACATCCTTTGCTGGACCATTCCTGGTGATGCAACACTTCTGAGAGGAAGAAGATGGTCTTCTTGGGTGGTCTCATAGTGTCCTATCACTACCATGCTTAACAGAGGTATATCCTTTGGAGGCCCATGCTGGTGGATAGCCAAGCACCAATGGTGTTGGTGCAGCCATGGTTGGCAATTCACCCACTGTGGTAAGAAGGCTCTGTCAGATATGTAGCCCCATGGGGTAGGTTTATTCATCTAATATTAGCTGGACCCAGCTGTTAGCATGAGTCATATCTGCAAGCAGAAACCCTTGTCACAGTCCCCCTTTCCTTAGGCCTCTGATGAAACTGTGTGGGATGGTCACCATGCAGCAGAAGAGGGCTGTGTGCTGCAGCACCCTCGATCAGGGAAGCTTGTTGGGGGCAATTCAAGGTGGCACATTCTGCACAGCCCCGTGTTGGCATCACTGCAAAGCAAAGCAGAAGTGCAATGAACTGAGTATCTGGCAAAAGTTGTCTGGTTGTCTCCTTGATGAAGCGAAGATGCAGAGGACTGGGCTGACTGTACTGGTCCTTACACATGGTTTTCCTAGGTCATATATCTTTGAGTGAGGAGCTGCCATGGCTGTCATTCAAACATACCTCTACTGTTGTGTTATTTACTGTACCTCAGCCTTCAGTGGGATGGGTGGGGGTCTTGTGTCCTTTTTGAGGGGCCATTCTTCTGTACGCTGTATCTTCTGATTGCTTGCTTAGATGACAAGTTAGCAGCTCAGATCAAAGCCATATCACTTAACAGCTAGTGAATTATTCAAAGCAGTATTTCATACCTTCACAATAACTGTTCACTTTAACTATGAAGAAGATTGCTCTGAAATCAATCCTTGTGTCTGCCTTTCTGTTTATAAGAGCTCTAAGCAACCACCACTGGGTGCAAAGGAGATGGGGAGATCTGAGAGTTGAACATATTGTGGACAGTGTTGTGCAAGGGCTCTGTCCCTCATCAGTATCAAATTGCATAAATCAATGTTGGCCAGAAGCAGTGCAGTAACAGCTCACTTCCTAAAATGGGAATATCCCCATATGTTGTTCCTGGCTGAGGTCCGCTCTCAGGGGCAGGATCAGCAAGCAGATGGCTGTGACTGCAGCGTGCCCCCTGCCACTGCTGGCCCTCATGGTGCTGGAGGGAAGCGCACCATCACTATCTGCCATAGATCTGACAAGCAGGGGAAACTTTGCACCTCATAAAGTTCGCTTAGTTTAACTGTAATTTCTAATCAACTTTAACCTAAATAGGGCATCTTTTTTGAAAAGAGTTGCTATTTTCTCAGATCCAACCTCCACAGTTACTCTATTACTGCTCAAGTGGCTCTGCTATTCCATAGGGCTTAAGTGTTTCAGGTATGTTGTTAGCACAACAAATTAAAATGGGAGCTTGTAAAATCCTATACTCGACATTTATTTGCACAGACTGTTCTTCAGTGGTGGAGAAACGGTCACAGGTCCCTCTGTGCAATGTAGTGAAAATAAATGGTAGGTGACAGTGGAGGAATCCCAAATATGATTTTGGGCTCCTTACCCTGGGAATGATGCAGTGGCCAGAGAAACTTTTCCCTCTCTGCTGGGGGTCCCAAGATTGCAGGTCTTCTTTGATTGTAGTTTCAACTACTCTCATCATTTTTAGCTCTGCTTTGGGCAACCCAACCTACCCAAAGCCTGAGGTGCTGGTCATGTTCTGCTATCACCATTTTAACCTCTTGGGTTTTTCCTCTGATAGCTGTAGCAGGATCGTATCATGGATGTATTTACAGATGAGATATTTAGCCACATAGCATCCTTGCTTAGCAGTAGCTCTGGACACTATTTCTTTCCAGAGGTCCTTGAAGCTGGCAGAGTATCTTGCTCACAGTTATCTGTCAATCATGCAGTGTCTGCATTGCCAGAGCTTGTGGATGGCATTTGCCGTATGTTGCTTCCAATGTATCTAAGCATTCTAATCCATTTAAGGACTTCAGATTCAACAAGGCTTGAATTGCTTGTCCTGCCATATGAAGTTCCCCATAATTTAGCCATTTGATCAATGCAAGCTCTTATTTTATAGAGAACTTCCCTCCACATTCATTCCCCCATTGCCCAGCTCCTCATCTCTCCAGAATTTTCTCTCTCTCAAGCATTTTCTTTCCCAAAGCTCCTTAACAGTGTCAGGGACCTCTTGTCTCAGCTTTCTGCAGCCCTTAGGCAAAACTTATCTCTTCTTGGTGCATCGTGTGGACTTTGGCTGGTTGCCCCTGCAATCTAGCTCAACTTGGCATTTGGTATGTGTGTGTCACCGCAGCTCTCAGCCCTGCTGCAGCCCACTTTGTATCACCCCCTGCTTACCTCTCATAGAACCTAATCCTCCACGTGGGTCAGTGGAGAGCTTCAAGACCTTCTAAGAAGTTACTGTTTACTTACTTTGGGATCAGGAACAGGGATATTTGTTCCAGAAAACACAATCACTGGAGTCATCCATGCAACATCTGAGCCTGATTACTGAAGTTAGTCTATGGATGAACACATTCTGTGTCTCTAGGGGTAGATACATGCACATACATTATATAAAACTCAGTGTTCTTCAGTAGAAAAAAGGGGCAATTTCACACAATTGACATTTGCAGCTCTGTTTTCCAGTCAATGACCTGGCCAGGCTGGGCATGGAACCTGAGGGTGGAAGAGTGGGATCTAGAGTTGGGAGGCCTGAATTTCAGCTTCCCTGGCTCCATGGCAGACCACTTCAGCACCCTCTGAGCACTCAGAGCAGCAGAGACTGCTTCACATGGTGTCAGAGTCACACTAGGGATTCTTGCTTCAAAACCAAGGGAAACATAGAAAGGTTTTTTCTTTTGCTTTGTTTTCTTCTTTAAGAAAAAGGGAAACTGAAGTGAGAGCTATAGCAGTCACTAAAATTGAGCGTTGCCTACTTTTAGCACACAGCTCCCAGGTCTGAGGCCAAGCCTGAAGTACCAGCTTGGGGGAATCACCAGTCCTCCTGGGGAAGGATTCAAAAGTCAGCTTCAGTAGGAAACCCTTGAAACCATGGGAATAACTGAAACTAAGATGACATCAATTTTTTCTTTAAGAACCACAACTTTTAAGGTACCATCAGGATTTCCTTGAGGTGTGACTGAGGTTTTTGGAAGGGCTTAGCCACAGATGGCAGTGCAGCTCTTGTGTTCCTGGAAAATACTCAATAACACAAACTTCTTTTGAAGTCCTCACCTTGTGGATTTACCCTATTTCCTCATCGGCCTGAGGGCTTAAGGCTTTTGGAATCAGAGGTTCCTTTCACTTAACTGAAAGGTGGCCCTGTGGCTCATGCTCTCTTGCCTGGGGTAAATACCTCTGTAGCTCATTAGCTAGTCTGGGATCCAGTCCATCAACGGGTTGTTTTCATTTCTGTCCTCCTTGCACAGAAGGAAATTAGGCCATGAATAAACTTTTCCGGCTTTGGTGCCAGTGCAATTGTGTGAGAGGGTCAGGGGCTGAAGAAAATGCTGAGGAATCACATCTGAAATAGGGGAGGGTTTTGCGCATGAAAATGAGTAACCTTGGGCAAAATTCAGTCAAAAGCTGTTTCTCTTTAGTAGCCAAAACCCATCCAGATCTTTCCGGCACTGACCAGAAGCAGCAGCAAGAGCAAAAGGCAGATGCAAAGGGTATTTGTAGCCTTTCTCCTCGCCCAGAGAGCTCTGCCCTGATCCAGCAGCCCTGGCTGGAGGGTGGAAGCCCCAAGAGGTGCAGATGGGTGGTGGTTTGAGGACTGGTGTAGTGAGGCCACATGGATTCAAAGAGATCTCTGTTACTCCTGAGCTCCCCAGGTCAGCTGGGTTTTACCTCAGAGCCTCTTCGGCAGCAAATTGTGATCTGGGTCCAACAGGAACTGCTGGTCCAGGAGCTCCTGGCTGGTGTCCTGCACAGTGCAGGCTTCAGAGGCTTCATCAGCAACCTGGACATTAAGAAAAGGCTGATACTGGTAGTGAAACCCTGGAGATTACAAGCGGGTACCTCACTTCTGCAGTACACAGTGACTCCAGGGGTAGCTGACCAAGAAACGATAAAAACACAGCCCTTAAACCCACTTCAGGAGCTTTGGTGCCTGCTGGAGGCACTGGCAGCAGTCACTCTCCTTACAGCAATCAGCAAAGGCATTTCTCAAAGCTGTCATTGAAGCTGGTTTCTTCTTTGTGCTTCTGTTAATGAGGTTGGTTTTGGCCCTGGTATAATTTCACTCACTATATGTGGTTTACTTTTCTGTCCGAGGAGGGAAATGGGGAATTGCAGTACTGAAACACCGTAAAACCAGTGCACAAACCCACCTGTGAAAATAACACGAGGCTCTTGGTTTTGTCACTGCTGCTGTTTGTGTAAGTGAAGATGAAGGTGCAGCTGCTGGATGTATAGAAAAGTGGGGTGATAAAAGAGGAGGCAGGAGAGAGACTTCAGCTCTCTCACAGGATTTTGGGTCAAAACCTGACATTTGTATGGCAGAGAAACTGGTCAACCCTGGCTTAGTAGGTGCCCAGTGAATGTGGAACTGAGCAGCATCCACATGGCTCTGAGGAGGAGGAGGATAATAATCAGCTTTAAAGAACTTTGCAGCAATGTTGTGCTGCTCGGTAACACACCTGATAACATGAAAGCTGGGCTTAGCAAGCTTAAGTCAATCCCAGAAAGCAGAGAATGCAAACCCAGTTTTGCAGTAGTGTGAAAATGGGATCTTTTATATTGGTGGGGAGGGAGTTCTGTCTGTGGGGTGGGATTTGGCCCCACAGTGACAGTTCCCAAGCCATGCCTCAGAAGTTGCTCCAGCATCTCACAGAGCTAAGTCCCAAAAAACAGCCATGTCTCCCTGCCACCAGTGTGAGCTGTGGGAACCTGGCTGCTCCAAGCAGTATGGATTGCTTTACTCTGGTCATTTTATTACTGTTTGCCCACATGCCAGCTCCCTGCTTTTTTCTCCTTTGGGAGATACTGGAGTCAGCTGCAGTCAAGTTCTCATCCTGCAGCGATGAAGAGGCTGATCTCTCCCTATGTACACTTGCAAAAAGGCTCTTGGCAGTGCCCTGGGATGTGCATTTACTGAACCCAGCAGAGGGATAGATCCTCCAGAAAGGGTGTTTTTGTGCAAGTCTGAACTGTTTAAAAAATGCAGAAAGAGAGCATAACTATCCTTATTCAGCCAACTTTCAGCATTGCCTGGGTGATACATCCCATATACAACCTTAGAGCAGCTTCCAGTGTCTAAAAAGGGGCTACAAGGATGCTGGAGAGGGGCTTTGGAAAAGGGCCTGTAGGGACAGGAAAAGAGATATGGCTTTAATCTGCCTGAGGGGAGACTGAGATGAGCTCTTAGGCAGAAGCTCTTCCCTGTGAGGGTGCTGAGGCGCTGGCACAGGGT
>JAOEHX010047756.1:4915-15809 GCA_025448015.1 Bolborhynchus lineola | reverse complement strand
CCATCCCTGGCAGTGTTCAAGGCCAGGTTGGACACAGGGGCTTGGAGCAACTGCTTCAGTGGAAGGTGTCCCTGCCCATGGCAGGGGATTGGAACTGGATGAGGCTTAAGGTCCCTTCCAACCCAAACCAGGCTGGGATTCTGATTCCTAAGCAAGGGAGATGTTTAAAAAGTACCTGCCTTACTGGGTGGTGTCTCCTCTCCAGCACATGGTAAGGAGGGGAAGATCCTGCTCTGCTCTGCCTCTGCAAGCTTTGGTTTCACTGGATTTGCTTTGAAGCATGCCTGTGTTCCACACGGACCCTGCTCACTGCATGAGTTGTTGCCATGTGGATTTGCCACTTCCCAGGAGCTTCACCTGCTGACAGGAGGACTTCAAACCTGTTTGATTTAACCATGCTCTTGCTCTTAAGCTGCCATCCAATTACTGCTCACAATTACCCAGTGCTCAAGAGCCAATGTTAATTACAGAGCTCTCTGCGCAGGAGGCTGCTGTTGGCGGAGTTGGAAGCTCCGCTTCCAAATCACCCACAGCCAGGATCAGCCACTCCTCTGGGACAAGAAGCAGAGATTCTGAGTCTTGGTGGTGGACAAACAGCCCTGTGCTGGAAGAGCAGGTTTGGTGGAAGAGCAGGGGAGCAGCAGCTCACTGTAGCCTCAGCGCCCAAATCTCAGCAGCTTCCACCAGCCCCTCAGATTCCTGCGCAACCACAGCACTAAAGGTCTGTTTTCTTCTTTGGCATTCCACAAAACACAGCAGCAGTTGAGGAGTGGGGATGTTAACCTGGAAATCTCGGGGAACACTGTCAGAGATGGGGTACCCTGCGCCAGCACCTCAGCACCCTCACAGGGAACACCTTCTGCCTAAGAGCTCATCTCAATCTCCCCTCTGGCAGTTAAAGCCATTCCCCTTGTCCTGTCCCTACAGGCCCTTGGCCAAAGCCCCTCTCCAGGTTTCCTGGAGCTCCTTCAGGCACTGGAGCTGCTCTAAGGTCCCCCTTTAAGGAGCCTTCTCCTCTCCAGGGTGAACCTCTGGACTTGCTCAAGCAGGTGGGTGAGGTGCTGCAAGGGCTGGAGCAGCTCTGCTCTGGAGCCAGGCTGGTCCAGCCTGGAGAAGAGCAGGAAACATCGCATCTTGCAAAGCCTTCACAGACACGCTGGCATCTGCAGACAGCAGCACAAGAAGTTATTTTGCAACTCACATTGCTCAGATTTAATAATCACCCCACTGCAAGAGACTCTTCTGTCAGATTAGGAGAAAGAGCCCATAAACTTTGGTCTCTTTTCCTTTCTACAGATAGATCTGTATTGCACAAAGGAGCGGTGCAGTGCCACTTGTGTCAAACTGCTGCATGCCAGAAGGAAATATTGCTTTACCACAATTCTCTACCCTTTTTTTAATTGAATATTAGATTCTTTTCTCAAAACATGTGTTTCTCTTTGTGCAATGCACTTCCAGAATGTTTCATGAACAGCGCTGCAAAACTCATTCTTGGCAACAGCAGGGAAGGGCAGTGCTAGACTTTTACATGCAAGAATCAAAATAAAAAGGTAAATACCTCTTCTCTGTCTTCATTTCTGCTTCCAGCCCTTGCCAAACACAAGCTGTTGGGGGAAAAAAAGCCTCCAATGATGAGGCTCGCTCAGGAAGGCGGCATGGAGACCACTCTGGACCACGAGCAGGGAACACCATGGTGGCATGAACTACACACATCAGGGATGTGCCTGCACAGGGACGACTCATGCACACCTGGGATCGCTTCAGTCAAATACACGGGGGCAGCAGAATTTGCCTTTCCAATGCCACAACATGTCTAATAGTAAGAGTGGCAATTAAATCAATTAGTGGTCATGCAGTGAGCTGCTGGTTTACAAAAGGAGCTCATTTTAAGCAGCAATGAAGAAGTTCTTCCCTGTGAGGGTGCTGAGGCGCTGGCACAGGGTGCCCGGAGCTGTGGCTGCCCCATCCCTGGCAGTGTTCAAGGCCAGGTTGGATGGGGCTTGGAGCATCCTGCTGTAGTGAAGGTATCCCTGCCCATGGCAGGAGACTGGAGCTGGAGGAGCTTTAAGGTCCCTTCCAACCCAAACCATTTAATCACTCTGTGTATGATCACTGCAATCTGACAGAGTTGCGAAGGGCCATAGCAGGTACCACACCAACTCATCACCTGCATGACAGATTATCAAATAATAATCAAATATCTGCACTGCTCCAAGCTGATTTTTTTTTTTTTTTTTTTTTGAATTTGCATTAAAAAAAATTAGAACTCGTTGTTTGGAGCAGCAAAGACAGATCTTGCTTTAAAAAAGAGCAACAAAAGAGCTCATAGCTGCTAACACGAAGAGGTCTGGATCTGCTTGTGTCTTGGAGACAACCCTCAATTTCAGGCTTGTGCAAAGCCTGGAGATCTTCCAGGTTGCTTTCCAGAAGCTTGCCCCATCCTGAGCTCTACTGACTCATTCCCAAACATCTCTGACGTGCTGCATCCCAAATGGCTGCACCCATGGAGCACCTCGTGAGTAGGCAAAAGCACAGCAAGCGGGTGGGAAAGCACTGCCTGGAGATTAACTCAGAGAGCAGATGAAACGTGCACTTTTCTTGCTTGCTGCTTCCTCCAGAGCGGAGGCACTGAGCGACTGCTGGGCTTGGCTCAGGGAGGGATGTCGAGATGATGCTCAACTTCATGGGGTGCAGTTGGCTGCATTTCTGCACTGCTTTCATCCATCCTATACGCTGCTGCTCCTGAGGATGGTTTCTAGCTGAAGGAACACAGAAAGGCATGTGCTTTTCTCCACTTGTTTTCTGTTTTAAAGAAATGCCTCCAAGTATTTTCTCAGGGAATGTTTCTACTGAAGTGGGTCAGGGCACTCAACAGAGGGGAATAACAAGCAGAGCCTCGAAGGACACAGGAACAACTCACACACGAAGCTCTCATACTTGGGAGATGCACAACGCAGCTCAGTTTATACCCTCTCCACCCCCACTAGATTATGATAAGCTTTATTCAAACAAGTGGTTTTAGGTAAAAAACAAACGTTCTTCACCTATCCCGAGATGTTTTTCTATAGGTAAAGCCGAAGTGCTACAAGAGTTACCATTAATCACGCTTCAGTTTCACTGTAACTAGTCATTACTTGGGGTTTTGTCAGTCAGGGGTTTCAGGAGGTTAAACTGTTTCCAAAATGAACACAATCTATCCACAGTTTTCCAGTGGATTTTATAGCTCATGCATCAAAAGGGCAGAGATCTTTGTCTCCTTACAACCCTGTTTTCAATTCAAAAGACCCAGGCAGGAGGTGCGCTGCACCACACAGGGCTCAGGGCTTCTTGCATCTGCTCCTGCTACCTGAGTGATTTACAACTGTGTGCGATGAGAGGGAGTTAATGTGCAACACTTCCACCAGCAGCTTGAGCCAGAGAACAAAGCGAACCCGGTATCAGCTCTGTGCAAACCTCACAACCCGCTGAACTTGCAAGTGATGGATCTCCAGGGTGCTGGCAGGCTCCCTGCACAGGCTCTGCTGCTCGCTTCACCTGTGTCTGCAATGAACTGCTCCCTGGCAGAGGTGCAGCTGTGCAAAATCCTCAAAAAAGGGAGAATAAGGTTTAAGGCATTTTGTAGAATGAGAGCAGTTTGGCTTGGAAGGGACCGTAAAGCTCACCCAGTTCCAACCCCCTGCCACGGGTAGGGACACCTTCCACTAGAGCAGCTTGCCCAAAGCTCCTAAGAGTGCAGCGGAGGGGGAGAATCCCCTCCCTAAGCTGCTGCTCATGCTCTGGGGGTGCACCCAGCACATGTGGGGGGTTCTGGGCTCAAGCGCACACTGACACCAGGTCATGAGGAGCTTCACTTTCACCAGCACCCCCCACGTCCCTCTCAGGGCTGCTCCATCCATCCACCAGCCTGTTTGCATCACCTGCCTCTTCTGCGATTAGCACTGCAAGGGTCAGACCCAGCCTAAACATCCCCTTCCTCCCCCTGCCCCGGTGTATCAACTACACAATGCTCATGCTGGGGAGCTCAGTTCAATTCTAGAAAGAAATAAAGCTGCAAGAAAAACATCGCAGCAAAATACTCAATCTCAGTGTAATTGCAAGCCTCCTTGCTTTGCTGGAGTCATCTCTCAAGCTCATTATCCAGCCCCACTCCTGCCTCTGGAGGTACTAATAGAGTCAGCTTTCCTGCGCTCTTTCCCTCTATTCATCATGTGGTGGGAGCTCTTTCTTTAATAAGCTACATCTTTACAAAAGGAATATCACCATTTGTCATCATCAGGTCAGATGAAGACAGTCAATCCTCATTTTCAAGCAAGCCAAGAGCAGCAGCTGTAGAACATGAGGTTGGTGACACTGGTCTGAACACCTTGCATCTGAACACCTTTCAGGCGGGTGTTTGCTGGTGGGGATCGAGTGCACCTCAATGCAACCAAGAGGGGGAATATTTTCTTCATCACTGCCCCAGAACTGAAGGGATGGGGGGCACCAACTACTCAAAGCATTTCACTTCAGAAGCAATATAAAAGAGAAACAAAAAGACTTGCTCCATGGTGCAAGCAGCAGGAAAAGGTCATTCTTGGAGCCCTGAGACAAACACGCTCAGGAACTGCTACTCCCTTGGGTTCTCATTATTAACAAGCGGGTGCAGCATCCCAAACCATGCTGCAGAGATGGGCACAACATGACCCCAGCAGCCAACTCCAGCTTTATTCCACCCTTTCCTGGGGGAGGGAAGGGAAGTGTAGAGACAGGCAGGAGCAAACAAACCAGATACTGCAACCCATAAACAAAGGAAGCGGGCTTGTTTTGAAGACAGCATCTAGGTAGGCAGGAGGGAAATAACAGAAGCAGCAGTTACAACAACAACAAACCTCAAGGAGAAGTCTAAAGAAACTGTTTCCTCTCATGAAACAGGCTGCAAACGGTACCAAGCACTGCTGAGGTCAGAGGAACTCAGTGCGTGGCCACGACCCCGTGCTGCCGGCAGCATGCCCTTCCCATGCTGATGCCATCAACCACAGATAAGCTTCACCATGGACAAACCCCCTTCTCCAGGCGCCATCCTGCACCCATTCTCCACAACATCCCATGATTTTTCAGCAAACTGAAGCCAGCTGATCTGTGTAATGAACTTGGCAAAACTGTGCAGCTGCAAGAGCTCTTTCCCATCTTGTTCAAACACTCCAGGGGCCCCACAGCTTGTGTCTAACAAATGATGGGCACGTCAAGGTGATGCCACCAGGATATCTGTGATATATTCTGCACCACAGAATCCCAGCCAGGTTTGGGTTGGAAAGGACCTTAAAGCTCCTCCAGCTCCAATTTCCTGTCACGGACAGGGACACCTTCCACTGGAGCAGTGCTCCAAGCTCCATCCAACCTGGCCTTGAGCACTGCAGGGATGGGGCAGCCACAGCTTCTCCGGGCACCCTGTGCCAGCGCCTCAGCACCCTCACAGGGAAGAGCTTCTGCCTAAGGAACGGTCGCCAGCTGCATGCTTCTCATTCTGTGAGTGCCTGGCTTGAGGCCCTGCAAGCAGCTCATATAGGCAGAACCTGGCCTTGAACAGAAGGTGTTCTACCCTCCTCCATGTCTAAGGGATAAAACCAAACCACCCCTCGATGCTTCCATCATTCCCTGGCCCGGAGCATCCAGTCCCAGCTCATAAGCAAATGGCAAAGACCAGCTTTTGATTCATCTGAACTCAGCTGGGAATTACTAATCCTGTCTTTGGAGCAAGAGCTTGAATAGTGGGAAATAAATACAGCCTGAGGCTCTGTACACAATAGGACAGGAGTGTGCCCACTTAGCAGCAGCTTTCTCTTATATTTAGTGATACACAAAGCCCTGAGGGAGGAAAGCCCATTTGCAATCGCACACCAGGCCCACGCTGGTCTGTGCTCGGCCTGAAAGGCAGAGGAGATGCTGCAGGACAGGAGCAGCACACACCATCCTCTACCTCCAAGTGTGTGACTCCACAATTCTACTCTGAAGCCACGTGAGCAGTTTCGTTATTTATTTAACTAAAAGCTTTTAATTATCTCTCTCACACAGGCGCATTATGTGGGGTGGGGAAAGGAGGGGGATAATCAGCCTCCAACGGGTGACTCGTGGCTTCAAAGGAATTGTGTTTTGCAGAGCAGCAGCTAACTAGCCCAAATCTGCTGCTGCTCCTAAACCCTGCTTTCACCCACAGGGCTCCATCCATGGCGGGGTTTGCTGCTGTTCCAACTCAGGTTGACCTGATGGCTCTAGGAGGAACCTCGGTTTGGACAGAGCAAAAGCTCCTTCCCAAGTCTGGGTGCAGGTTTCCTTGAGTGGCCACGGAGAATGTTATTTCATGGTGTGAACCTGCCACAGGCTGACATCCCACAACACTCACCCCCACCAAATGACAGAATGGACCCCTCTCCAAAGATACACGAGGGAGTGAAGCACACACCACCATGGTCACGGCCACATGAGCAGCCAGCCACAGAGCTCTGTCACCATCAAAGACACTGCAAGCAGAAACATTCCCTGGGAACTGCTGTTTTTTCCTCCCAGGCTCTGCATCAAGATCAGGGAGATCCAAAATACTCAGTCCCCTCCCAAAGCACCAGAGTTCAAGTGCTGTGCAACTTAATGAATTATAAATTACAAACCACTGCTGCAGACATTTGTTCTGAGCACAGCAAGCTAAAGCTGAGGTGGGAATCATAGAATCCCAGCCTGGTTTGGATTGGAAGAGACCTTAAACCTCATCCAATTCCAACCCCCTGCCCCAGGCAGGGACACCCTCCACTAGAGCAGCTTGCTCCAAGCCCCATCCAACCTGGCCTTGAACACTTCCAATTTGTTTAAGAAGCCCATCTCAGGAACACAGTTATGGAGGAATGTGCCCTGGGACAGTACGACTGCTCCCAATACACACCCCAGGCCCACACAGTTTTCCTCCTTACAGAACTGTTTCATTAGAGAAAAAGAGATTGAGTCCATCTAAGCAGATAAATTCAAAGTATTTGCTTTTTAGTACCTAATGTCAGCAGCATTGGACAAGAAGGAACATACATCAACAGAAAACAGCGTAAACAACCGACTGAGCGTAAAGAAACTAATAATATTAATCTGGATTAAGTGCAAGCCACGACCATTCCCACCTAATCCATCCAACCAACAAAGATAAATCCCTGCTCTGCCACATCCTACAGTCCTTTGCAACTTAAGGAACCTCAGTACTGATCAAAACAGGGCAGCAGATGAGAAGTATAAGGTGAAATCTTTACATTTTAGCTGCCTGCTTAATCTACGCAGGATCACAGCAAAAGCCAAGCTCCGAGGAAGCAGAACAACCGCTGCAGAAGATCCCCAAGCCCAGAGTGCAACGGCCACTGGAGATGCAAAGCGTCACGTCGAGCTCCCCTGGAGAGATGCATGACAGCAACAAAACACAGCTCTGAGCCTGAACAATCTGAGTGTCTGTCATTCCTTAACGCTCCAGAAAAGTTCCATGGGGGTGAAACATGGTTCGGAAGAAACCAATAGATCTGCAGTGGAGTTTAAAGGCATAGAATAAGGCTTATAACAGGAAATTATTTGCATTTGTAGGGCTGTTGCAGGCCCCTCCAAGACCACTGAATTAAAACAACACTCTGATATTCATCACAGCTTACTCCCATGAATGCAAAAGCAGCCTCAGCAAGTGGAGCAAAGCCGGGCACTACCCCAGAGCAGCACACAAAGAGCCCAGCTCAAGCTCCCCATGCACAGACCCACACATGCCTCCACTGCTGTGGGGTGGGAAGCACTCCCGCTCCGACTGGGATTCCCTACTGCAGGTGATCCTCTGGCCTGGACACCGGGAGAGAGCCATGAGCTCCCACCATGGACACAGTATCCTCGAGCAGCACCAACTCTCAGGGCTTACTCCAAGAAATAGATGCAATGTGGCAGTAAGAGGATGAGGATGAACCTGCCCTGCAGCACAATGGGTCTCCCAAAGAAGGAGGCTCTCCTCAAACCCCACTCATTAGAGAGCACAGAGAAAGGTGCTGGATGAGAAGCTCCTGGCCAGGTGCTGTGGATACACATCCAACTGAACTGCCCTGAGGATGAAGAGGTGGAGCTTTACTTGCTGACCCCAAAAATCCAAGGTTCCTCTGAGCCTTCCATCAGCAGCACTTCTATACATACAACTTCATTCCAGCATTTTACATGCCACGTTCCCAACACTATCATCTACTCAACATATCAAAGCACACAGAGCATCCCAACATCCCATGGCTGGAAGCCTGCAAGCAACCCCAGTATGGCAGCACTTTGGTCACTAGTGAATGAATTAGTAGCTGTGGTGGCTTACTACAGAAGCCACGTACATACCAGCTACCCCCATCAATGCAGTATCTGCTCAGCAAGCAGCAAATTGGCCCTCAGACCAGGTCTGTTTCACCACCTTCTGCAAATGAAATGCTGTCAAGTGAAAACAGTGTGTCTGCTCCCGCAGAGCACTCGGGCACTTGGCAGCACATCACCAGAGACAGGAGCTGCACATTTGGAGGATCATTGTCTAAAGCATTCTGAGGCTCTAAGAGCATACGGTGCTTTGGAAGAGGCTGAGGAGAGTCCATCCTCCCCCTGCCCAGAGCAGGAGTGCCCTGGAGGGAAGCTCTGCCTTCCCATCAAATGCTTTTCCTTCCAGTCTGTTTTCAATGGCAACATGAGCTCAGATGAAAACACAGGTAATTCCTGTGCTTCTCAAGTAAACTGATATAGGAAGTAATTAATGTGTTTGGGTTAAAAAATAATCATCATCATTAGCTCCACTTCCTAAGGCTCCAAGTGAGTTTTAGAGGGAAGGAGCGCTATGTTTATCCTGGTATTTACCTTCTGCAGCAGATTACGTCTGTCCATGGGAATCCTAGAAAATCCTCCCCTTCTTTATTAAGGCCATGTCAGCAGAGGGACGCAAAGGACCCCACTGGCTTTGAAATCACACCCAGTGCTCCAAATTGCCACAGAAACAGAACTGAAGACACCAGAGGTTGGCACCCTGATGTCAAAACCAAGACATCAAGTCGCACTGGCACCTGACATACACCACAAGCAGGACAGCCCTGCACTGAACCCCCACAGGAAAAACCTCCAAAGAATTAAAAATACGGCTGTGCCAGCCATTAAAAAATAACCCCAAACTACTATTGCACCTCCAGAAAGCAACATTCCAAGTGAAGGGAGCAGGGACACAGGAGTCAGCTAATCGGGAAAGGAGTTGTACTCCAGCATATTGCCACGATGAACAGCCAGGTCAGAGCTCCACTGTGTCTCCCACCACCACACAGTCGTATCCTCCTCCCCTCGAAGCTTAGAGGGATTGTTTTTACATTCAGTAACTTAACTGTGAAATAAGAATGAACTAATCAGAAGGACCATCCCTCCAGATCTACCTCACTCAGGCAAACCCAACCTGGCGTGTTTGGAAAGCCTTCAAACCCTAAATACAAAGAGCAAGGTAAGGAGGAAACTGATTGCTCAGAAATAAGATTGTGCTTTCCTTCTCTGTATTTATATTGTTATCTTCATTAAATAACACCGCACAAGATTTAATTATAATCAAATTATCATTTCCAGCACAACACCTGCCCCAGAACTGGGACAGCCTCTAAGAAACCTTCTCTGGACATACAAATCTTAACTAAACATTTATGCACACACAGCCCCTGCCCCCCCCCGCCACCTACCACACAAAGAGGGAGCAAGTTTCTTTTCCCCAAGAAACACTTTAAGCCAGGACACTCAGGAGAGGTGGCACTCACAGATGTGGGCAAGGAGCTATTTTAACTCATTCCAGCCCCTTTAGGGTCGCTGTCATTGTGAACGCTGCCTTGCTGGAGATAAAGAATAAAAGTACTCCTTGGTGGAAAACACTTGCAGATGAACCCTTGCTCCCCAGTGGGCTGAGGTGGAATTCAGAAGGAAGTGGGATGCACAGCTAGGACAGAGCCAGACCATGGCACCCATGGTCACCCCACAGGTGGGTGAGTGGAGCTCCACCGGTGTGCAGAGTCCGGCGCTTTACCCCACCATGTCTCCTTCCTTCTCCCCCTGCACAATGGACTCTGGGCAGAGCTGCAGACACTGGTTTGGCCACCAGCAGCCCCAGCAAGGGGGCACCCTGGATGTCAGCTCCCCTGTGCTGGGTCCCACTATCCCGCTGTGTCCCTGTTCCTCGCTCCTGCAGAACCTGTCTCCAGCTGAGCCTCAGCCTCTCGGCTTCGTTCTCCATGACACACACACCCCAGAGAGACCTCTGTGCGCAGAGACACCATGCACACACACACTGAGCATGCATGGAGAGACCACAGTGGCATGTACGGTGCACCCCAGATACATCACACACACAGAATGTGTGCATGCAGACCACGCATGCACATTCAAACCCACACATGTATCCTTTACATGCAGCGTGCACACAGACAGTGCATGCATACAGATACACCATGCAAGCACAAATACACTGTGCACACATGAACACGCTCACCGTGTCACACAGACACAATATGCACATATGAACACGCTGTGTGCACACACTGTGCACACATGAACATGCTTACTGTGTCACACAGATATACCATGCACACATGAGCACTCACCGTGTGCGCACACACCGTGTACACATGAACACGCTCACCGTGTCACACAGACATACCATGCACACATGAACATGCTGACGGTGTCACATAGACACACCATGCACACATGAACATGCTCACCGTGTCACAGACACACCATGCACACATGAACACGCTCACGGCATCACACAGACATACCATGCACACATGAACACGCTCACGGCGTCACAGACACACCATGCACACATGAACATGCTCACGGTGTCACGTAGACACACCATGCACACATG
>JAOEHX010047755.1:24297-39836 GCA_025448015.1 Bolborhynchus lineola | reverse complement strand
GGCCAGGTTGGACAGAGCCTTGGGTGGCATGGTTTAGTGGGAGGTGTCCCTGCCCATGGCAGGGGGGTTGGAATTAGATGATCTTAAAGTCCTTTCCAACCCTAACTATTCTGTAATTCTATGATTCTGTCAGCATACCTAAACCCTCCTCCCATTTTTGCTTGTGAAATGTAATACAGCATGAGAATGAAAGGGAAAGAAAATAAATAGGAAACAAATGGATTAAAATGACATAGAGCCAAAATAAAATTCCATACATCTTTGCCAGTTTTCTCTCTCCTCTGTTTATACAGGAAGTTTGATAGCATAGAAAAACTTAAGGAAAATAATAATTATGGAATAAGTTGAGGCTATTAAATTGGTTTCATTTCCTTTTTGAGGCTTCCTATTGAATGTCTGCAAGTATTTTCCATGGGAGAATTAATCTCTGGAAGTCATTGTAGAACATTTTTTTCCCAGTGAGTTTGCATTATGATAGGGGAACAGACCTGACTCTTGTCTTACTGTATTTGAAGATAGGTTCCAGGTGGCTGTCTAAAAAGTGCTGAAAATGAGTCATTTAGATCATACCATTAGGTACAGCACAGCTACAGTGGTAGCAATTGCTTCCCTGAATAGGCAAATATATCTCAACTTGTCTTTGTAGTACAGCCATCACTGTGTAAAATAAATCAGACATATAGTTTGAAAGCTTTTGTGTCTGCATGGAATAGTAAATAATTTCTCTGCTGAAATAGAGCTAAGCTATATTATGCCTGTTAGCATGGTTTGGTAAACCTCATGCAATTAATTTTTTATGGGATGTCTAGCAGGGATTGGAGCTAGCAGGCAAGATTTTTTTTCTTGCTGCTGGGTTTTGGTTTTAAGAGTGGTCAGCTTATGCAACAGAGAGGAATGTGTATGTAAATATTTTTCTCTAGGGTAATAAGATGATTCCAAAATGTCACATCCTCCTAGGTCTAGCCCCTGACACGTGCCCCTTGAACTTCTTACAATGTTTGTGAGAAGCATCCTGGTTGCTGAATACTAAAGGATACGGCGATTTACAAAATCACTGCTTTTGTCCATGCCTGAAGTGTGGTGATTTAAACAATTTTTCATCTGGAAATAGTTTTGAAATTGTGTCATTGCTTCCGTCACTGTGAATGGCTGCCAGTTCCCATCCTTCATTCCCTGAGAATAGCCTGAGCATCTTGTCAGGCTGAGGGAGAAGGAGCAGAGGGAAAATCAGAAGAATGTGAAGGTCAGCCCCTTTCTCTGCTACCAAGTTACCTTGGACACCACAGTAAATTGATAATGAGGTATTGACATTTTGTCTAAGACGAAAATGGCTTCAAAGATCATGGTGGAGGAAGGGTTTGTGCAGCCCTTTTTCACTTTGAGAATTTTTTTTCCTACACACCCTCTCTTGAGCTCTGCTCTGGTTTTCCACTTACACCTCATTATTGACTTCTCTGTTTATGATAGGAATGCCTTTTCATCTTGCAGATATAAAATGTCATTACAACCAGCATGTGTGACTCTTCTTTTCCTCTTTATCCTGTCTTGTAGTAGAGAAACTTGGCACTCAAAAGGAATTGCCAGCCTGGATCACAACAGGAGACGATGTAACTGCAGTTAAATCCAGTAGTCCAGCTTTGAAGTTACCAATGCCAAAAATATCAGAAGGTTGTGCCAGGAACCCTCCAATACATGGAATAATCAACCCCTCTTTCTTTTCACATGTGATTAAATAGTTTAAACTCAGAAGCTTGGTGTTTGAAGCCCTTCCAGCGTCATGTTGAGTCAGGTTGCTCCTATTTCTAAAGGAATTCTTGTTCTCTCTGAGTTTCCCAGTATGACTATGCAGGGTGTGAAGATGTCCTATGTTTTGCCAGTTTTGGAAATTGTGAACAGATTTTAATAGCTTCTACTCATGATAACACTGATGGTTAGTTTTATAGTCTCCTACTGAGTTTTTCCTTATTGATAAATACTCCACTTCCTGATTCCCTCTGTTTTGTGTTTTTAATTCTATGTGCATGTGCTCCTGGAAGCACAAAAGTTATAATTACATGTAAATGGGACCCAGGCATCTTCTGCTTCCCCAGAGTGATATCCAGAATAGGAAGCTAGCCTCAGCTGTACTACTTATGGGGATGGTCAGTTAGTGCTGCTGTTTGAATGATTGTTTCCAGTACATCCATGTCTGCTTGGCTGCACTGCATGCTTGTGTGATATTCACCACCCTCTCCAATTTAGAGTATACAGATTCAGAATTTAAATTATATGTGACTTAGAGTTTCTGCTTCTTTATACAGGTTGTTTGCATTTCTGTTCAACACTCACAAATTTTGCTATTTTCCTTGGTGCAGCATAGCTGGCATTGGCTGTAAAAAGAGGAGGAATTCTTCAGACCAGTGTTAGGATGAAAAACTCCTCTGTTTCCATTTGAGACTTGTCAGCAATAAAAAGGCTTTTGTTTGTTCTCAGTCTTCCACACTTGGGGGATGAAATCCAACAGCAGTTTTAAAGCAGTAGGATTCTTTAAAATAATAAACACTATTTCAGGGAGGTACTGGGCAGATGTAAATTGTGGGAATGGAATCATAGTGTGCTAAACATTTGAGTATCTGGATGTGACCTGTGCAGAAATATGACAGGAAAAAAAATCAGGGTGAAAACACCTTCATGGCAGTTATTTACACCATTTCTTGCAGCTGATTCAGCAGAATTTCACAGAGAGGTGCTTCAGTCTGCACAAGCCATATGCTCCTATAAGACACTTGAGAGATAGCTGTGCCTAGGGTCAAAGACCTGACCGAGCTTGGTTCCCCATGGGAATACTTCGGGTAAGGGAAACAGGTTTCTACGGCCAATAGCAAACACAGACTTGAAGTGTCTGCTGCAGCATCTTGGAACATCTTGAAAACATCTTTAGATGTTACTTCCCTAATATTTAGGCACATGTTGGTCAAGGAAACTCTTAGTGTGGTTCAACAGCAAGGCTGAAACTTGAACCTCTGGCATCTGAGATACTGCTAAGGAGCAACTCGGAACAGAGATCTCATCTAAAAGGACACAGACATCATATCTAGCCTAGCATGAATCAGGAAAGAAGCAGAGGATTAATACACAGGTCTTAGAAGTACCGTGAATTGGAAGAAATGCAGAGATTGGTAGAATTGATAGAAGAGAGGGGATTTAACAGGACTAAAAATAACTGGTGAAATCTTGATTCTTCCAGGTTAGAGTTGAAATTTTCCATTGCCACTGCTGGGATGAGCATTTTGACAGCTGTATTTGGAAAATAAGCAGCTCTTTTTCCTAAGCTTGTCAGTGTGAGACTGTGATTTCAAGATGAAGCAGGGGTCTGAATTAGTTAAAATGAGAATGTAAAGCTAACTTCATAAAGCACTTATATGGATCCTCCCTCTTCAGAATTAGACCTATTAAATTAAATAGGATTGCCTTAGGTGCCCTTTAATTTTGGTTGTATAGGGTCTTAATGCGTTTAAACTAATCCACTTGCAGTGTATGTGGGCTAACTGTCCTGGTTGTCACTGTGTAACCAGTCTTTGTATTCTAAGTAGTAGGGTTAATGGTGGACAGAAAAACTTGGTTCTCTAGATATTACTGGTAAATAAATAGTAGCCAGGACATCTTCGTTTACATAATAGTGCATGCTTTAGATGAGGAAAAAAAAAGATAATATGTATACATATATATGTGCATGTATCTGTGGGACAGAAAAGAATTAGAATGGGGAGAATATTGGTCAATTGGGGTATCTCTTTAGTGCAAAACATATATTTAAAAAGAGCTTGATAATTAAAATGCGTTTGTGATGCTTTTGCAAACCTGTATGCTGTTGCTGCCTTTTGGAACTCTGTTAGATTCATTTGTGATTGCTACTAGAAGGTTTTCAGCAGTGATCACATGCTGCCAGGGCAGAAGGAAATAATAATTCTACTTTATGTATTCGGAATATATCAGCATGTAAAATTATGGTGTCTAAAATACAAGCCAAAAGAAACACTGAAACAATGAAATATTCTGAAGTAACAGCAGGGATTTTACAAAACACCTGAGCTGAGGTGACATTTCACCTCTCAGCATCCCATTCCCAAAGTGGTGTATGGTGAGGACAGGGCCAAGATGCAGCACAGTTGTTCAAGCTGCTGCTGAGCTTTCCTAATTTCTGAAAAATGGCTACTATAAGATTCAGCTGTGCTTTCAAATCTCTGTGCCAGGCTTGGGTTTCCAGTGAGGTAGAGTAACTAAGTTTTATGCTTCTCTAGCTGACTGTGTTAAAAATGGTGGAAACTTGATTCTCAAAGAAACAGCACAGTGTTATTGCTAAGTGATGGATTTTGTGTGATCCAACTTAAGACAGCTATCATTTTTAGAGTACCAGTGACTGGTACCTGACATGTTGTTTTTCCTTCATGTGAATCATTCTGGCTATAAAATAGAATTTTTCTGCTAACTGGAAATTATGTCACTTTACTGTTCAAGAGCTTTGTTTTCTTCCTCGTGACCCTAAATGCATCCTCTTGGTTGTCAGTAGGAGGTATTCAGCGCAGTGGGTGTTCTCATTACCACTTGACATTTTGCTGTTTGGTTTTCTTCCTGTTGCTATATAATTATTTGAATTCTTTCATTGCCAGTCCCAGAAGCCATTTAGCAAGCAATGTACTATTAGTGCTACTTAACAATATCGACATAGCCACTGGGAAAAGAGTTTAATTTCCAAACAATGCTACAGCATCCCCCCTCACCATCTGCTCCTGCCATGTCCATCACCATTGTGTTTCGCAGTTAACCCTTTGTCCTGGCATTTTCATCCAGTGCTCTTGGGAAGGGTGGCACAGGCTGTGCACACCTTTGACAGAAAAGTCCTCTGAGACTAAAGCAGACTGCAAGTCACTGTAATGACAGTGACGTGGGTGAAGTTTTTGGCTGATGTAAATTGGTGTATATTTGTTTTGTAGAGGCATGAATAAATAGATCAAGCACAGAAAGCACGGTAGGCTTTGTATCTTCGCCCAACTGTTTAGCACAGGTGCTTCACAACTCCCACTAGTGTTGAGTCTGGATGTCTCACAGCCTTTAATGTCATATCTCAAATAAGACTGCAGAGGGAAGACACTGTACCTTTTTGGAGAACAGAGGCATCAAGACTGATGATTAGATTCATTTTACAGAAGTTAATCTACCTAAAAGATAGGTTGCCAGTAGATATTAATAATCTGTGCTTTGTTTTCTCCAGTGGAGATGATTTATGTGACTCTAATCACTGGCAACCCTGACTGTTCAATAGCAGTAAGAGGCCAGTCTGAGAAGGATACTCAGCTTTAGAGGAGCTCAGGTAGAGTCTGGATAAGTTCAGGGTAGCAAAATACTTTGGGAGTTATTAAATCTATAGCAATAGCATCTGGCTTCTGAATTTCCTGAAGTGAAAACAGTCAGAGGCTGTGAGTTGCTAAGGTGTGGTATCAGACATGCTTCTCCTGGTGTGCTCTTCTTTCCTAAGCATCTGTTCATGGCCACTGCTGAAGCCAAAACACAGGGGAGATGGGCTTTCTATCTTACACTGTACAGCTATTCCTGTGCTCCTACATGAGGCCATATTAGCAGTGAGAAGTGGGAAATATGGATTTACTAAGAGATGATTTCTGCAAACGAGAAGTTGGCAGTAAGGTTTATTTCCAGATCTGAGGTGAAGTGCTACTGACCTACAAACTGAAAAGCCAGAAATCAGTTTTACATAAACAACCCATGCCAGGTGCTGAGTGTCAGCATTTTATATCAGGTCACAGCAACCCTTTCGGAGATTCAGATGAGCTGTTTCACCATGTGTTCCCCTCAGATGGTACGAGAAGATTCAGATGTGACATCATTTGCACTTTGGTGTGTAGCTGTGCTACTGCACAAATGCTCCTTGCCTCTGTGACAGCATCAGGTCTAACAGGGTGGAAGCTTGTCACTTCAAATAACTCTCTGAGAGTGCAGAATATGCAGCCCAAAAACCCAATATCACTCACAACAGCACATGTGACCTCCCACTGTCTTGGGCACATGCACTTACATGTGTACCGCTTGATTTTGGATATTTGCTCCATTTGAAAGATTTTGCAGAATTGGCAGTCCTAAATGCTGATACCCTTAACGTGTTTTGCTAAGTCTCCAAGCAACCTCACTTTGAATATTTTGATGCCAGTTTGGTAAATGTATGTCTCTCATTTGCTGCAAAGATCTTTAACTAGTGTCTACCGAGCTGTTAATGACAGCAACACTGTGTAAATACACTTTGTGTTTAAGTCAGAATTGCCCTTTACGGCAATCTCTACATAAAAGGAAATCCCGATTAAACCGTGCAGTGTACTCCTTATCAAATTGCAAGACATAAAAAAGGCTGGTGGAATTGGTTTCAAAACATCAAGCTGGGCTGCTTCTGAAATGGAAGCTTTTGCTCTCTTTCAAGCGTATTCTGTGTTGAATCTGGCAGCAAAAATTTTGGATGCAGGGAGAATATATCAAACTTTACTTCTGAAATCTTCTGTTTGGTTTTTGCAAACTGCTTTTGTCTAATCATATTTGATTTCACAGATAATTTTATTTAATGTGGATTAAGTAGTATCACATACGCATTGTAGTCTTTCATCACTCTCTGTTTAATTTTGAATGTGACGTGATATTTTCTAGTACAGCTAAAACTTGTTCAGCAGTCAGCTTTGAAAGAGTGTCTTTCATAGCTCTGTAATATGTTATACATAGCAAGCAAAAATAGTTGCTTTATTCTCAAGCTTTTAAAATTCCTTACTCTAATTTGGAGAGTTCAACCACCACTGTGGAGAGAAGTTATTTATCCTTGAATCCTGCTCCGTGCTTCCCTAGCACAGCTGCACATAGCTGGGAGGGGGTATAGTTTGGTACCAAAGGGAAAGGCTACTGGAAGAGTAAAAATGTAGTGCAATAGTTGAAGGACAGGGTGTTAAGAGAGGTTGATTTTTCAGCCCAGTGAGTATTGGACATGGTAATTTAGGGCTGATGGTACAGCAGTCTTCTGTGATGTGGCTGGATGAACTCAAGGCTGGTTCCCCTGTTACTAATAGGCCATGGTGATCTCAACGCTACTGTTGAGTTTATAGTCATATTACTACCAGTATAAGAGCAGGAAGGATTTTTATTTTGTTACAGAGCCAGAGGGTTTCAATTGTAGAAGAAAATCCCTATTGAGAAAAATTAAAATTAATAATGCCAAAAAACCAAGCCCGCTTCTTTCTAAATGCATATTATTATTTAGGCTGACTTGGACCCTTCATGCTCTTACATACATTCCACGTATACATAGGTTTTCTGCAATAATAATTGATTCTAACAGAAATGGAAAAAATACTGTAAAATGTGTGTCTGTGTTATTTCTGACAGGCTAGCACCAAGTACCATGAAATCTGAGTAATTTCACAGGTTTGCTAGTGGCTAGCCTTTTGTAATGACTTTGAGACAAAGCATATGCAGGTATCAGTCTTCAATCTAATTTTGCCATATCTTTCTTCACAGCTTCCTGTTATGGGAGGAGCCTTTATGGACTCACCCAACGAGGACTTTAGTACAGAGTACTCCTTGTTTAACTCATCAGCCAACGTCCATGCAGCTTCTTCCATGCAGAATCCACCAGAAGAGACATCCCGTTCTTCAAATGATGCCATATTATTATGGATTGCAATAATAGCAACAATTGGAAATATTGTGGTGGTGGGAGTGGTGTATGCCTTCACCTTCTAGGATGACTGTTACTCCAAACACTGGAAGAGAGGATAACTGCAACAGTATTTGTTATGTGTATGTCTGTATATATACATGTATATCTATATAAATACATATAGGTAGGGACATTGTTGGTTAAATGCAGCTGCAGTCTTGGAAATGAAATGCAGGTTAATCATCTTGAATCTTGATGTCAGAAAGTTTGGATGCAATTGCAAGATGTACGGAGGTGAGAGCTTTAACTGAGAACAGAGCCAATATCAGTTTTGTATAGAAATGTAATGAAAGAGAGGCCAACTTACATACAAAATGACATTTATAGAGACAGCTGCTTATTTTCTACTATTTAGATTTTTGCAGCAGTTCTGCTGCATTTTGTCAGCTATTTTGTGCAGTTTTTACTGTGGTATAATGCTGTATAAAATTGTTCTATGTCATGTTTGCTGGACATCTTGGTTTTCTAGGTGGACTAAATGGCTGACATTGGCACAGTTCTGAGGAATCACCTTTTCATAGTGCGTGAGTTTGGCATGTGCATACGCTGATAGGCTGTGTTCAAATTCATGAGTCTGAAAGCTGACAATCAAATACATGCTATGTAACACTTGCTTTCCACTGTCAGTTGCTGGATCTGATAATTTATAAATTGATGCTAAACCTGTCTGCTGTTTGCAGGAGGAGACACAGCTATTCCAAGGTGTGGCTGGTCTGCAGACCTGCTGCTCTCCATGGGACAAAGTGTTAAACAGAGGAGCAGTACAAGCTCCCGTTTCTGTTTGGAGATACTGGGTTGCAGTGGTTCATAGATGCATCTCTCCAGAAAACAGAGGCCAAATACCCATGCTTTTCAGATCATTTCACTGTAATCCAGATTTCTTATACCAGCCATGTATTTTCATAAGCTTATTGGTGTATCAAAAGAATGTGGGGAAACTGCAAAGCCTGATTAATAGTGGAAGATATCTATGAGAAAACTAGAATTGAAAGAAAGATTTGACACTTCTGTGCTCACAAGGGAGTGAGCACAAGAGTCAGTTATGTCCTGGGTTCGAAACAGTACAGAAAAGGTAGTAAGTGACAGATACGCAAGTGCTTATATTTCAGTATTAAGATGTCTCTGTATACTGATGAGGCTTCTGCAAGTGATTTTTACATAGTCTGCTTTAGGTAACAACTCCAATTATCACTTGGATTTGTTCTGTTGGGGGACAACATTTTCATTGCATTGTTCTCACAAGCAGTTCCTTTTCAAGAGCTGTATCTTTTCAAAACAAGTTGTAGCCTTCCTTGTGTCAAAGATTATAAAATCCTGAGGGAAGAAAGAAATAATCACCTCTGTGGGACATCTGCCTCTTCCCTCTTAAAAAAATAAACACAAATACATAAAACAACTGCACTTTGAGAGTAGCAGACAATTCATCTATGTCTGTATGTACAGGTTTTCTCTCGTATACAGCTACTACCCAGAAATTCTAGAAAGCTGTTTCTGCAGGCACAGGAGACTATTTTTGACGCTTGCCCGCCACAGAGCTTGAGGCTGGACTAAGAGCTGCTGAATGTGGAGAGAGGGTTGGATTTTCTTCTTTTCTCTTTAAACCCATTTTCCTGCAGGGCTGGTGGACAGTTACTTGAATCAAAGCAGCATGCCCCAAATCGGTATTTATAACCACTCATCACTATATATATTGTTTCTCCACCCCATGAACTGGCCTTTAAAGCTGGAAAGTTGTGAACAGAGCTAGGGGAGAGCAGAGATAAAAGAAACTAAGTTATTTTGAGGATGAGAAAAACAGTGACAGCTCACTTGAGGAACTGAGCTTCTGTGTTTGTAGTTATTTCCCTATTTGGAGGCAGGATTTTGTGAAGATGGCTGAGGACAGGTAAGATCTGTGCTGGGAAAAAGTTTGAGAAGCCCAGTTCTGGAAGAACAGTGGGGCAGAAAGCATATTCTGTCTAACAGAATAGCTGCTGTCTTAAGAATGATACAAAAATCATAATTTTCACTGTCCTAAAATAGTTCTTTTTTTCTTCATAGGCAGAGGATAATAAAAAACAGGGGAGCTTCATGAACTGTGTACTTTTCACATTCTTAGACTCCTGTTTGTTATTGCTGAGAAAAGTTTGCAATGCAGAATTGAGCAGGACAGTATCTGGGGTATGAACATGTAGGGCTCATGGAAATACTGCTTAATGTAATGTACTGTCCTCAGCCATGTTCTAATATTCTCACTTTCATAATTGTATCACTTAGGGATTTTTCTTCAGTGCTTCTGTAATTAGGCCAGACCTTGCAAGCACTGTTTTTGCATGAAGAGGAAAACATTTCCACCTTGATTAAAGCCAGTTTAACATTTAGGTACTTGCCAAATGGGATTATTCTTCTGCCAAGTGAATTTTCCAGAACAGTGCTTTGTTTAAGTTTCCTATAATAATATTAGTGCAATTAACCATTTTTGCATCTCTCTCCTGAACTGCTGGACTAAATTCTTCACCCATGAAGTGTGAGAGTGGGAACAGCAAAGCAATGCTCCTCTGCTCGTGAAACCGAGTGATGCTTTTGTGTTGCTTTTCCGAAAGAAAGTGCCCTACTTTCATGTGGAAATGATATAGGAGTGTTGGAAAACAATGAATTCTGCCTCCCGCATCCAGATCATTGTCATATATGTTTTCACTGTTAGAGGCCATATTGTCAAGAAGGGCCAACAAAACTTCACTTAAAGTAATATGTTTGACAGGGTAGCATAACAAACTGGGTACAGACAGCAAGTGCGAACATTTCCTGTCTCATAGTTAAGCTGCACATTAATTGTGCAGCTTTTCTCTTGGGAAAACAGTTTTAGGATGCAGGGACAAGGATACTACCTTTAGATCTCTAGATCGAGCTGGGCAGAGCTGGTTCAAATTCTGACCTACTTTGATATTTATAACAAGCACATTATATTTTTGGATATGGTGTTCTGGCACCACCCACTACAACCACTTCCATTTTCTGGGAGGCCAGGGAAGGTTTGAATTAACCCGCTAAAAAAGAGGACTCTTCCGTCATTAACTTCAGAGAATCCACAGAGGGGAACAGAAAAGTAGATGAATGGTGGATGTGTCATAGGTATGGTCCTGTGAAATGTGTTACCACTTCTTTATGTGGGTATATGTTGTACCCTGAATGGTCAGCACAGCTTGACTTAGAGCATTGTAGCTTCTCCTTTTCTTGGAGCCAGGCAGTTGGACAACTGCTGTCACTCACTGAGGGGTGACGAGAGTGCCCAACTGCTTTCTCCAGAGCTGTTCACTGTAGCTTTTCAGTGAAGGCAGAAGGCGGCTTTGTGCTTTGCTGAGCCCTTCATGCCTCAGCATGAGAACAGGATTCTGTTTGTGGAAGATCTGTGTTTTAAATGTAAGTGTCTAGCTCAGATAACAGTTACAAGATCTTAATTGGAGTTTGTTCAGTGGCAGATGAAACAAAAGACTTTCTATGAGCAGTGTTAGACCTCTAGTTCTGTTGTGATCTTCCTTGTACAAACACAATAAATAGTGTATGTGCTTTTCAAAGTTATTAATGAGCCATAGGAAACAGGAAGACAAACTGGATGGCCTGACAAGTGTCTTCTAGCCATGGCAACTAATTATCAACCAGATAAAATTATCAACCTTTCTCTAAAGGTTTGTTTTTTGCTCTAAGCAGCAGAACTCAACACAGCAGCTGTACGGCCACCACAGCTGAGTCTAAAGGCTGCACAACCATAAAGGTGGGTACAAAGGCACATTAGGTAGGAGAACTGAATGGGGAAACCCACACAGCTGTTGCTGTTATATTGTGTGTTGGGCTGGGAAGCTGTGCTTGTCCACAGCATTAACATCCTCCAAAATTAAAATGAGGCAAGGGGATGTATTTCTGTGCCAATACATCTGCAACACTAAAAAACAGATTTTGAAAGTGATGCACCGATGGTAGTAGAGCGACTTGTCTGCTACAAATGATTTATTTGGCCGTTTGAGTGTGCAAGTGAGGTGATGGATGCTTCAGAAGTAATGAGGTTCCCCCTCTCCCAAAATCCTTATCCTGTACATCCATTTGAAGATTAAGGGAAAATATGCCTTTGTGTATGTAACCAAACAAAACCCAGGAGCCCTGAGTCTGAAGGTTGTTATGTATTTTGTCTGCTACTAGAGGCTTTCATTTTGCTATTCTCAAACAATTGTTAATATCCTCTTCCCATTTCTCTTCAGGCTATTGAGAGTTATTAATTTCATGTAGCTCTGTCCTTTTATCTGATGTAATTTTACTGGGTTTCCTGTGGCTAAGCACAGGGCAGAATCTGGAAAATTACTCTTTTTTAAGGATTATTTCTATTGTTGAGATAATTAGACCAAAAATCAGAATCCCAGATCAGAATGCTTCTGTTCTTTTGGAGCTTTCAGAGCTCTGGAGAATTAGATTTCATCTGTTTAATGCCCAGAGATGGAAAGGGTGATCAGGTCCCTGGTGGCAATGTCAGACATCAGGGTTCCGACAGGCAGAGGTGAGCACTTCATTAACTCCTGTTCTGTCCCTCTGACCCCTGTGGGCTCCCCAGATCCACAGCCTGAGCTAAGTTTAAGTGAACTAACCATCAGGTACAGCATGTACCTACTCATCTTACAGTTTGATAATCCTCAGGGAAACAAATGCATTTATTCCATTTGCACAAGAAGAACCAGAGATCAATATTCTGTTAGATATATTGTTATTGGTACATTGATCAGCCACCATAAGGTAAAGATAGGGATGGTTTAACATGGAGTTAGCCCTTTGCCCCTGATCTGGGAACATCCTAAAGAAGTCAAAGCATCCTTGAGGCCTTAAAGTCTCCTACTGCCATTAATCTGCTTCTAACTTTTTGTGTTTCCTCATGTGACCCTTTTGTCTTTTACCTTGTTTTCCAACTCAAAAGAGGGAAAATGAAGTCACCCTATGCTCTTCTCTGGATGCATAGTTAATGTGGCCATGAAGCTGTGTAACTGTATTGTCAGGATCTATACAAACCAAAGCAACCTTTTAGAAATTCATATTCTATAAATATACTGCACTGTTCTGCCATCAGCATGTACTGAGTTTTTCTCAACCCAAAGTCCTTTGTTATTTTTAGCAAATCAGAATCAGTGGAATCAGGGGTAAGGCAAGGGGAGTGGAAGTGGGAAGTAGGAAGAATACAAAATCTCCACATGAATAATTGTAGGGTGAAGGCCATTAAACACTAGCCTATTCAGTAAAGAAAAACAACCACAGTGTACCAAACAGTTTCAAATCTAGACACACCTGTAATTCTCAAATGCACAGCCAAACTGCTATAGCCAGATTGAGCATTTCTTAATCTCATTGTGACAAAAAGGAAGTGCATTTCTTGGCCAGAGCAGAGGGCGCTGAACAGCCTCCCTCACAGTCCCTGGTTGTTCTAGTATTGTTTTTGAAGCTTCCTGATCTGCGGTCCATTTAGGTATTGTCGCATTTCCTGTGGAGTTCAATCCCGCTACTGAGCAAATAAGATTGAACTGTTTACAGATCTACACCTAAAACTCTTCTCAGTTACTACCTGTGTAAGGATGATCGAAGTTCCTGAGCCTGCAACCTGCTCCATCCAGAGGGACCTTTGCCTCCCTCTGGGGTCAACTGGATTGATAACACATCTACATTTCAGTGGATCAGCTTGCAAGCCTAGCTCTGGGTTGCTGGGGTTTTATCTTAAATGTATCTAAAGATGTCCATAATTTCCTAATGAAAAGCAAACAAGCTGAAAGCTGTATTTTTTTAAATGAGAAGGTAATAAAACCCAAGTCTGACTATTTTGATAGATATGCTGGAAGGGTATATAATGTAGCAAACAGTTGCACTATTTTTTCTATTGTCTGAGCATCTAACCTGAGAAATATTTATTCTTTCTCTAACAAAGATCTCTTTCAGTTCTGAAGTTACAATGTGAAAGGAGTGGAGTGCAAAGCCTCAGTGAAATTTTAAACTAATGTAAATAAATCTAGTAGCTGGCTTTGTGAGGTAGCCTATAAAGTTTGTTTTTCAGTTATCTCAAATATTGCCTAATTGCTTGAAGGGGTTTTGTTAGGTTGGGATTGGGGTTTGGTTGGTTTTTTTTTCAAAATAAACTAAGTAGTGACACTTCTGAAAGCATCTGTACCTCGCACAAAATCACAGTCCTGTGATCATATGGAAATCACATCTTTCAGCTCATGTAAACAGCTTCACAGAAGCCCTTTAGTATGCACTGGTATTTTTTCTTAATAATCCTTGACAGTTTAATTTTCTTATCGTTTCTCTCTGCTACCGTTTTGTACACCAACAGGGCTTCTCTTTATTGTTTTTGTAATATATGAATTGATTTAAAGAAAAACCTTTACTCTTGTAGTCCTAGTTCTTGCAGTGTGGATCTCTATGTATAAAGAGAAAAACAACTTTAAAAATGTCCTCTGTTTTTTCTAAATTTACTGTAATTATCAAGTTTAGTTAATGGAAGTATATTCCTTTAAGCTCCTGTTATATTCTTTTCCAGTTACTGACTACTTTCACTGTGTGTGTACTTAGTACTGGTTCATTCTTTTACTCTGGTGAAAATTACACGTTTTGTTACTATCAGTTGGAAGTTGTGGTTTTGGATAAAGTTCTTAAAATTGATGGCAGAATGTGATTTTTCATTTTATTCAGTTTTCCTGAAAGTATTTAGAAGTCTGTAACTACAGTTGATAGAGTGACACTAATAATTAGTTCCAATTTACAGATCTGTGTGATTTTTCAGCCCAGGAAACCATCTCTATTGCACAACAAACAAAACACTGTGGCTGTTTCTGTAGAAATGGATTAATCTGCTGTCAGAGTCCAGGTAGTGCCTCAACACAGCTTGGAGCCAAAAAAAAGATGTCTTACTTTCTTCACACATAAGCTCAGAAGTCCTTATACCATGAGCCCTTACGTCATTGCCCTCTCCAAGTTCTCTCTTCAGTTTAGCATGACTGTCCTATCCCACAAGTGTAGTGTGGATGTTTTTGTGACTGTGGCCCCAAACTCCTGTCCTAGGGCAGCCATGCCAAGTGCTTTTGGGGACTTAAAGGGAGGCATCAAGCTTCCCTGTAGGATGTTCAGCAAATAGTGGCAAAAGGAAGAAAAGTAAACATTTGTCTTTTCAAATGCCATAGATTATCACATGCCATATGACTCTCCAAAAGGGATCCAATGGGGCATGTGCATTCAGTTCTACTGAAGGAACAACAAAAAGACATGCTATAAGTGACCTTTTAAACACAGTTTTAAATGAAAATTTAACTTGCCTTTGAATGAAGCAAACTCAGACCATCACAAAGATGCATATGCCAATCCTGACAGTAAGTCTGACAAAATTTCATTAAAAATAAAACAAGACATGTTTTATTTTAGTCCCAATCCTTACCAATAGAACACACAGCATATTCCAGAGTTTAATAATCAGCATGTAAGGCAGTGAAATTCCTACACTACAGCAAAACTACTTATAATTCACTTCTTCGTTGCAGTTATGGAATCTTACAGATACCAGTTCCATTCATTTCTAAATTCTGTGCAGTAATTACAAATGAGAAAAACTGAGAAATGGAAGGTATGTTCTGTTGAATAGTCATTTAAAGATTTAGCTGTGTTGTGTGTGAGGCTAATAAAACCAGCTGAAATTGTTGACATTGTCTTCTTGCACAGTGTTATCTATATAAGCAAACTGGATGCTTATATAGAATCACAGAATAGTTGGGGTTGGAAAGGACCTTAAGATCAC
>JAOEHX010047755.1:0-24197 GCA_025448015.1 Bolborhynchus lineola | reverse complement strand
GATGTTGAACAAGACCGGTCCCAACACTGATCCCTGAGGGACACCACTCATTACTGGTCTCCAGCTGGACATTGAGCACAACTCTTTGCCTGCGGCCATCCAGCCAGTTCTTTGTCCACCGAGTGGTCCACCTATCAAATTGATGTCTCTCCAATTTAGAGACAAGGATGTCTTGTGAGACAGTGTCAAACACTTTCATCTGCTAATGTAAGTTGTTTTGTAGCGAGACCAACAAAAAACATCAGCCTTTTAGCCCAAGGAAGCTTGTCCACTATAGCATTTCAACTGACCTATTTTGTGTTGCCTAATGCTACATTACAGTTTTGTTTAGGATAAAGCATAATTAATTCAAATATTTTGGAATGACTGAGTATGCACACATCTGACACAGGGGTTGATGAATTACCCTGTAACCAGGCTGCTATTCCTTTCATTGCTTCCTGTGATACCAGAAATATTGGAATCAAAAAGGAACTTGCCTTTTGCTTTGAATTCTTACGACATGCTGCAGTGTTTCTGAAAGGCAACAAGCCAAGAACACCACACTATCAAAGTGCCAGCTCACATGCAGTGCAGGTGCTGGCACTGAGACTTGCCCCTACCACAGGGGTTACACCAGTGCCAGGTAAGCCATCTTGCCTGTTCTCCTGCACCTGCCAGCAGGAGTCAATTAGTGCTATTCCCTGTAAAAGTTTGAGCTAATTAATGCTGTTTCTTGTAAAGGCTTTATTTTGACCTTAGCAAATCACCCACAAATTTTGTATTACAGTTTATAAAGACGCACCTTACAATTCTGAATACACAATATCAACTGACTCTCATATTTGCTTTACATATTCAGGTAATCATTGCTCGTTAGAGGCAACAAAGATGATGCTTTTATGAAGGTATCTTTCTTGTCATTTTAAGTTACAAGGCTTTATGCCTGCAAATTTTTAGTTGGATACAGAAGCAAGGTTTACCAGTCTGTGAATTTCCCTTGTGACTCCTTAAAGGACAGGTAAAGCAATTTATTACTCCTTGGTCCTCCAGTACAGGAAACAATTTTAAACAGAGAATTTTATTTTCTCAGCAGCTCAGCTCATCTTCCAAGCACCTGGGTACCTTTATCTATCTATCTATCTCTCTATCTATCTAGTACTTATAAAGTACTTATTTCCTTCACCTTCTTGTAAACCAAAAGACCCATTAATTCCTTTGGAAGCCTCATGCTTTGGGGCTTTTTTTAATACTTTATGCGACCACACCAGTTTTTCTTAGCCAAACAAGTCTCTATCCTCTACAACATTCCCTAGTAATTTCTGTTTACTGACTTGATTTTGATTCAGATAGGTCCCATCTTCTGAAGTACATTTCCTAAGGTGGAATTCAAACTTTGACCTTGTAGTATTTTTTCCTACCTTTCTGTTTCCTTTGTAGTTCAAGAACATGTATAACCTAATTCTTAAAGTTGTTGTCTCGGTTTCCTCACTTGTGATTGCATGATACTCTAGATGAAACCTTAATTTTTCCATCTTCCAACTGTAATCTAGAATTTGCATTCTTCAGGCAAGTTTTAGGAAGAAAACAAAACAAAACAAAAAAATCAAAACACCTAAGCAAACTTAAAACTTACTGTATTTTGTATACTCCATATAGTATGTATTTCAGAATAGCTTTGTTTAGCTTCAATTTTACTTATGTTGAGGCCTATGATATGAAAAAAATCAGGTTTTAATACAGTACAATGTGACAGCATACTTGTTTCATATGGTAAAATTGCAGTATAATCTCGTCATTGAAGCAACTTTTAAATGCATTGGTATGTGACCAGCATAATGAGCCAAATTACACTTTTTCAACACATAATCTAGTATCATCTCCTGTGATAAAAACCATTCATTACATGTGTTTGAGTACATTCAAGTGCTGGGGTTAAAAAAGCTTTCCCCAGTGAAGCTGATTTAAGTTAGATGAGAGCTGCCCTTACTTTATAGCTTGACAATATTCATTCATGCTAGGTTGGGAATAGCTGTCTCAGAAACCAGCTATGTCAAGAACCAAAGACTTAGGCATCTAAAAAACTCTGCTTCAAACCAACTGATTATTTGAACAGCATAAGAAATCATCACAAGTGCTAAAGAAAACCATAGCAGGACTACTCTGATGAGAAACTCTGGTGCTTTCCATGGGATTGTGTGCAGCATGGGTCATGGAATGAAGGTACTGTGTTGGCTTCTGTGTGAGGCTGCTCAAGGGCTTGCCAGGAGAGGGGGTGGGCTGCAACCCTTCAAAGTGGAGCACACGCTGCTGACCTGGAAAACTGACGTACAGTAATGACTGGTTGCCATTTAACCCATCTTCTCTGTGCAGATAAACAAGTTACTCACTACAGGGAAATAAGAAGTGCCTTCAAACCTGCACAGTAAGAGACTTCCAATGTAACACAGCCATTGTAACAGGAAAGAACCATGGGAAAGGAGCAAATATTAAATCAAGTGGTGAAGCACTGTTTCATATTTAAAACAGAAACAACAGAGCAAATTTGGAACAGAAGTGACAATAATGTCTCTCAAACCACTTGACTTCTTCCACTTGATGTAATACGAGACAAGGAAAATGCCACCACATCAGATTAGCAGAATCAGTGTGCAGGAGCATTTCACAGCTACAAATAAAAAAAAAAAACTGAACACATCTGACATTGGGACAGACTGTGGGTCTTGTAGCCTGCTAGAAGGGTAGCTCTGCCAAGCTCCTCTCAGTTCTGGGACTGACATTTCATTGGCAAGAGTGACTTTGGCATGACCCATTGCTTATCCTGTGGACACAGTCAATGAACTTTATTTTGCATTCCTCATGCACCTTTCATTCAATGTTGCAAGTTTTTCAAAATACCAAAGATTGCAAAATTGGACCTTATTTTGATTATCAGCATAGTATCTTTCATTTGTCTTCTGCCACTTTATTTAGCACACCTACAATAGCATTAATTTATTCCTAATGTATTAGACTCACACCAGTGTCAAAATTCCACTGAAAAGCTGCCAGATTTGATATCTCACTTCTTCATTTTGCTGTGAAGAGTTTACAAATTGCATTCAAACCCCTTCTCCCTCTTGTGCATTTGCCTTTGTTTTCAGTTCAAGCACAGAAATCCATAAACTTCAGCCTAGCGTTTCTCTGTATGAGGATCCCTGTCCAAGTCTCTTCTGAAAGCCCTTCTGGTCAAGCCTTGTTTACATTAACTGGCAGAGATGTGTAAAAAAGTACTTCTGGGCTCAGAAACACATTACACCCAGAAGAGTCCTGATCCTCACCTGTCCTGACTGGGGACATCACTAGAGTTCTTCAAGTTAATTTTTAGCTTATATGCTAGGGCATTGCTTGTTTAGGAAGGGTTTCGCATGTTCCAGGAATATGGTCCGGTATTTATTCCGTCTACCTTCACCCAAAAAGGCAGAACCACTCAAGGCTGACCAGCAATGCAACCTAAGGACTGATATCACCTTGATGTTTTTACAGATGAGTATTTTGATAGCATAGATCCTGCTATTCAGCTAATGATCAAACCTTTGTGGTTAACAGCTCAGCTTAAACAAAAAAAAAGTAGTAATTTCTGCATCAGGTCTTGAAACTTGATGCTGAGGTGAGTCAGCTGGAGAGTTCCACGTACCATAACTGGTCTTACTAGTTACTAGTGTCATTTTGATTTTCCTCCTCCCCTGATCAACTTGAAAAGGCATAATCACTTGGCTCTAGATATTTGAAGTTAGCTTTTTGGTTTTTTCATGCAAAAAGAAGTCTTGTCCTCTCTGCCTGCTTCTGGCTTTTAATCTCTCTTCAGCTCAGGGAAGGTGTTTAAAAGTTAACATTAAGTCAACTTGTTACTATAGGTAAAAATGGCTAGGAGAAAACATGAAAACCTTTCAATTACTTCTGATGCATATTCATCAGTTGGAAACCTGCACAGCATTTACTGGGAAACTTAAAACCATCACAGTAGCTATTTTAATAAACTATGGCAGCAAAGCTCCATATCGGTGCTCCTTGTCTTACCCTTCTCGAAATATGTGATTGGAGGATAAGTGTAACACTCAACTTCTCTACTCTCAGCTGAGTGTCCTAACTGCAAAGACACTTGCATTCGCTGCCTCTCATCAAATGAATCTTTATTTACTACCTGAACACTAAAATGGGAGTATGGCAAATAGTATTCTAGAGCTCAGTGAGTGCAGCCTTCACCTCAGAAAAGTGAGTTCACCTCCCCACATGCAAAAGAGGAACCTGAACTGCTCTCCTCCACATTTGGGTAAGTGCTCTGAGCAACAAACATGGGACATTGTCGGGAGGAGAAGGAAGAAAGAATATGGTATCTTAGTCTTTCTGTCAGCTTAAACATGACACTTCCATTGTTAGTTCTGGTGATGCACTGAACCTTACAGGGGAAGTCTGTGGTTCATAAAGCATGGGCAGCCTGTTTGCAACCATCAGGAAAGTTATCCTTTGTGTAATGTCCCAAAGCAGACCTTAAGAAGCAGCAGGTGCTTGAGTATTTAACAAGTAAGACAGCTTCTGAGAGAAATTTGAGAAGGTCTTGTGGTTTCTACTTGTTGGGAGGTTTTTGTTTGTTTATCTGGGTATTTTTAAGATGGAAACCCTGAAGACAGAATTTGCAAGTTTAATATTTTTATGGAACTATTCCTAAATCATTTGAGAGCCTAAGTCTCAACTATCTGTTTACTGATTTATACACTTAAAGTTTATTAAAAATCAGTACAACTACAGAATTGGTTTGGTTTCTGTCACTATTAGGATATAGCTTTTTTTTTCCCAGCAAACTATACTGTTTATAACTTCTGATGCATGTTAGATTTTCTGGATGGAAACTTTTTTAATAATCAGATTCAAGACAATATGTTTTGAAGTAGCAGATTTTAGTGTCCATAGGGTTGTTTGATTTAATTGGTTTAGTTCAATTTGTGAGACCCTCAGAGAATGACATAATGGCTTCTTTGAGTGGAATTTCAAGGAAGTGAGGGAGCTTTCTGAAAGGAAGCTGTTAAAGAAAATCTTGTTCTAACAACTAAAGTAATTCTTCTGACCTGTTAGATTGTCATTTACAAAACACCATGTAAAACTTGCAGTGTTTGCAACAGTTCAGCTCCTTTCATTTTTAGAAACCACATTTTTCTTGGATTTGAGGCACTGATATCTATTAAGAACTATTCTTCCCTATGAAATCAGAGGCAAAAACCTTATCCATCTGCTGACATGGAAAAACAGCCTCTAAGCCTCTATTGCCTAATTTTCCAGATGTAAGGATCTTCATGTTCTTTTCTTCCCTACCAAGTCACCTCAACACATCATAATACCTAAGAACTATTTTTATTCTATAGTGATTTACTTCCTTTTCTTTCCTATCTTCCTTAAAGTATGTCAATGTACACAGTGCGAGTGCCTTCCATTCTTCAGATTATTTGACACTGAAAAAGTACACAGGTTTCCCAGGAGAGTTGCTATGTTGAAAAAGGAAATTGAAATATTATTCCTGATGAAAACCATCTAAGATTGCACAGCCTAAAATCTAAAGTCACATTTCCCTATATTGTTTGGCAAACCAGTACCTTTGATATAGTCATAACCAAAGTATTTCCTTTCTTTCCCATCACTAATGAATACTGTCATGTAATACTATAGCCTTGAGACAGCATTAGAGCTCTCTGCTGTAATACTACATTTTCTACTATGAACTAATCATTATATCACAGTTACAGTCAATGATGTGTCTTTGTCTTTATGGTTTACGAAACTAGAATTATTTATATCCCATCTGTTAATTGCTATATGAGGAATTCACAGAGGGCACTCCCTGCCTCCCTTTACTGCTTGCTTTGTCCTAAGTCACATAGAATACAGTCTTGTTAGTTACGTAGAGATGAATCACGAACTTAAAATAGATAGTTAAACAAAAATACAGACCATTTCTTCTCCTAGATATGTTTTTCATCAAAGTGTATCTTTAAAAAAACACTCCTCAATAAATGGAACTCATTTACAGAAAGGATTAGTAAAACTTAAGTGTTGTGAAAGCACTGTTTGGAAATTTGTGATCTATTTATATAAAAGACAGTGTTAAATAAAGTGCCCTTTGACTCTGGAATCCTTTTAAAAATTCCTCTCAAATATCACTGAAGGTCTAGAATGCAACCTTGGAACTTTCCTCTCTTGTGCAGTTTAGAAACACATTAAAAAACATTATTTCCTATGGCTTTCTATATATTTTGTTGAGAATCTTTGGAAGCAAAAACATTAGAATTTCATTTCCATACTCAAAGTAACACTGTAATTTATTGATTAGAGCAAATTGAGCAATATTTTCAGCAGATCTCCAAGAGATAATCTTACTTGTGTTTTCCACACACATTTTTAATTACTCTGCGTAGTGCAACACTGGCTTCAGTAGGGTCCGTCTTGATTTAGACCACTTATAGTAAGCTCAGAGTCAGACCCTTTATTTTTCATATGGCTCAGAATATGTCCAGTGGATCATCGCTAGAGGCAAGACTGGGAGGAAAAGAAAGCAATAGTTTCTAGTTGTCTAAGTTATTCTTTAGCAAGTGCAAAAGTCAGGGGAAATTGAAAATTCTCCTTCATAGTGTTTCTATGACACCTGTCAATATTTTTACCTGCAGAATGACAATTAAGCTTCCACTTTTTGAAACAGAATATTAAAAAAGTGAATCTGTTCCTCAGGTCCTGCTAGCACTTTTCCTCCTTTCCTGTGGGAGCCTGCATCCCTGAAGGTGACAAGGGGAAATTTCTCTGCATAAGGATATGAAAACTGCTGCTTGGCTGACATATAAATGCCCATTGTCCTTCAATGGCTCCAGACTTTTAAAAGCAATTCACCTCAAAACCAGTGGAAATCTGCTGATGTTAAGCTTCCTGTCGCCACTCTGAAAATGCTTTCCCAGTTTTCCATGAGTGATATCCTCTCTCACTAAGGCATACTTTAACAATAAAACATTTCCTCTTTCTGGTATTTCACCTCAAAAGAAATGGCACCTTAGTGGACATCTAGTCTCTGACCAATTATTTTTTCTTTCTTTTTAATTTTTTCTTTCTAAACTCTATGAAGTGCGCTTATCTTACATCTTCTCTCAATGAATATACTGGACTTTGTGGATATTGAAAAGAATTAAAAAAAAAAAAAAACAGAACAAAAAACCAGAGAAAAAATAAAAATGCCCTTAAAAACCACAAAACCAACCAAAATGAACAAAAAACCCAACAGAAAGCAAACTACAACAGCAACAAACTGAAAGAGGGTAGGTTTATATTAGAGATTAGGAAGAAATTCTTTACTATGAAGGCTTACTACAGAAGAGGTTGCCCAGAGAAGTTGTGGCTGCCCCATCCCTGGCAGTGTGCAAGGCCAGGTTGGACAGGGCTTCTAGTAACCTTGCCTACTGTGATGGAGTCCCTGCTCGTGGCAGAGGGGCTGGAAGTAGGTGATATTTGACGTCCTTTCCAACTCAAATCATTCTATGATTTTATGAAAAATCTTTTAAAATCAGGACATAGACGGGATTCAACCAAACCTGCACAAAGAGCAATCACATTTCTCTAATCTCAAGGATATGTCTATGATTCTATGAAACATGAAGTCAAGATCTTCCAGTATTACACATAATTTCAGAGTCAAGGAAGGCTGAAATTTCACCACTGGGGAGAAACTGGAGACTTTCTGTGCATTCCCAAGAGTGACAAAAGTGGAATGGGAGGCAAGCTTCTTCATATAGGTATTGACTATAATAAAAATGACTAAGTGGAAATATATTGGTAAATGAACATGAAACAGGCAAAACAGCATTAGGGCAACAAAGGCACATACTAGAGCTCAAAATTAACTAAAAATAAATTGTGTCTGCAGCACAACATATTATCAGCAAGACAGATAGCCAAGAGGAGGAAAACCGTAATTGTTTCCTCTTGGGTTAGATTTCTGAAAGTAAACACTCAATCTAGTCCCGACATTTTAATTGAAAAGAGAATTCAATAGCACAGAGTAAACCCTGGGGAATTATACAATGGCAATGCAGTATTTAGAAGCCTGGTCATAGGAGGGAAAGGACTGATGATAACAGTTGTTCTCTAAGTCAGTGCTGAAAGCAGACTGAGAGGAAGTTTGGCATGCTCTGAGGCAGCAGTCTGGGTGCTGGGAGACCTTGGCCTCCAATGGGTCTCCTGTTTACTTCTGATCTCTGAACTAGACATTGAATCCCCTTATCTACATAATGTTTCCCAAGTGACACCTCTGTCTGGAAGGAGACATGATCAGGATTTTCATCACACTCTAAAACAGAAAGGCAGTGGCAAACAGGTTTTCAAATAACATCACAAGAAGTTGACATAGGGATGTAATAAATAGTTCTAAGAGACCACAATAGGGTGATGGTACAGATCACAGCTATGTAATTATAAAAAAGTTATAACCAGCCACATACCACCACATAATCTGATCATATTCTCTGTGCTAAACCTGGGCAAGGAGGAAGTAAGGCAACTGGATACCTCAACTGTGTATCATCTAAAACATCTCCTCTAGCAGGAAAGTTCTCAGTTGAGCAAATTCAACTATTCTCCAGCATCATACTTCTCTTTGCAGATAACACAGGCATAAGAAAATACATAGCGATATGACACTATGCCACAGCTGCATTCAGAATCACATTGTTTTAGCATCAGGGGAAAAGGGTTTTGTCCCACCAGCATTACCATTTGCACCAGCACGGTACAAGCACAGCTCATGCATCACAGCCAACTTAAGCCCCAAGATCTGTTGCTGACAAGATGGAACAGCCTGCAACAGAGGAGAAGTAAATGGGTTAGGGCTGCCCAGCCACATGGTCACCACCATACCACAGAGAGGAGCAGATATACTGAACCACACAAAGAAAAGGGGTGGTTCAGTCCTTCCGATGTGCAAGATAAATTCCTTATGAGGATGGTCACTGACAATACCTATTGTGTCTGTTTTGTGCAAGTTTCAGACACCTATGACCCTCAATGGCATAGGTAAGTAATGAAAATGAAAAATAACTTACTAGTTGTTTAGTTTCTGCATTAGAAATTATACTTAAAGAATTAATGAAAAATAATGTCACTTGCAAGTGCTATTCACAGCTAAATATAACTTACTTCAAACATTATAGACAAGAAAGTTACTAGGTTAGCGCTTCCTTTTTCTTGCATGCAAAGGATGACCTTCAACTCCTGTCCTTGTGGAGGTGAGGAGGCGGCCATCCTCTTCCTGGTATTTTGTTGCCATGTCCAAAGTGCTACAGCAGAGCATTGCTGATAGATGGTCACACTCTTGCACCTGCCCCATCACACTAGACCAGCATATCACGTCACCTGCTGTAGGTCTCATCCCTATGCCTGACGGAGAGAATGACAAACACTCTTCCTGCTGCAATACCTTTTTTTCCAGAGGAGGTTCCCTGGGGCCATGTCGGGTTTTGGGGAGACAGGAGGGGAAATCAATTATTTCCTCTGCTCTCTGTGTGGTGCAATTTATAACTTGATACCAATATTTCCTGTCAGCATGGAGAGCTCTGGACTGCACTGTGCTTAAAGAGACCTTAAGTGTTCACTACAGTGATAAATAACATTCAGGATAGTTGAAAATATGAGCTGGTGAAGTATTAAAACTCATTAAAGAAGGACATTTTGGTTGAAACAGATTTTGTATACTTTCGTACAGTTGTAAATATCTCAAGGCTCCTCAGGTCCTGGACAAGGCAAGGGGAAGCACATACCTTTCTCACAAATATACATTCCTTGGTTCATCATGCGATGCAACACCCTTCCTGCTGAGCTGTTTGCAGCAGTGGTTGGAATTTATCCAGTGCTTTTAATCTGACCATAAACAACAGCATTGCATCTCTCTCATCTCTGAATGTTGTTTATACCCATCTGGATGTAGAGAATTTTGGCTAGTCCACCTGCATTTCTTCCCCTGCTGCTTTCCAGGCTAATTAATATACCCTGTCCTGTTTACTAGTACCATTACACACCCCCAGAAACAAGGAGTTGTGGTGATTCACGTCAGTTGGTTTGAATTTGGGGGGAAAAGGAAGAGAGAATCAGTACTTCCTAGAAGGTTATAAAATGGTAGTGGCTACCAAGAGGAGTTGGCACCATATCTCTGTGAATTCAGCAAGGCCAATATAGCAGGAAAATGCAACATTTAACAATACACAGGAAACTGAAGAGAGCTCAGATCGTGTCTGTGCACTTCCGATCAGGTGTTCAAAGCTCTCAGCAATTCAATAAAGATATTTTCATCTGAATATTTGAAAAATCTTCACATCCAGCAAGCTGAGCTGTTGTAAAAACCTGGCCATTTGTCTTGGAGCACTTGGCAGAAGCATGCAGGGACTATGTACATTTTGACTAAGGACATTTTTCTGTATACAAAAATGCATGTGCCAGGAACTGCTGCAAACACACAGATTAGAATACTTCTGATCTTTTGAGCTTTATAAATGGAAACAGAAATCAGAGTGTGAATCACTATATTAGGCTAAAAGCCTGGTTCCACTGCTAGTGGTTGATGCAAGCCAAGACTGCCTCGCCTCTACTTTTACAGTGAAGCTATCCTGTGAAGTATTTTTTCTTGTCTGGAGGCTATGTGGAAATGACTATAGATTTCTTAGCAAGAGTATGCAGAATGGTGGGCTCGTTACTGTTCTAATTTCCTAGGAGAAGTTCCTAGGGAAAGAGCTCTCTCTCCAGTGTTAATGAGTTGGCCAGTTTTCTGGATAATTATCCAGATTTACTTTGTTCTATATTTCCATGAAGGCAAAAGAAGTTTCAGGTGGTGATGCAGTGGAACATGATCTGATTAGCAGTCTGCTCTGGGTCAACAGTACACAACTTTATCACAAGTCCCTTATATTTTCTAGTGCCAATTATGTGTTAAGTGTTCTGCAAACAGCAGAGGAGGGAAAAAAAAACCCTCTGGACCCAGATATACACAGACAGGGCTTTTTGTTCTCATTTGAAATGGAAAATTTAATCACTGATGTTTAGATATACTCTTCTCAAACAGCTTCTTGCCTCCTGCTCACTTTCACAAGAGCCTTTTAAAATTTAAAACATGCTTGAGGCTTCTGGTTACTCAGGAATGCTTTAAAGCTCTCCTCAGGCTCTGTTGCTCTGCATGTTCCCAGTAATCCTACACGGGCTGTAGTTCTTTATCCTTCCTATTATCCTTCTCCATTACACGTTTTTCTTCCCAATATGTCTACATGCATTGCAGAAATAGTCCTTTGCTTTCCAAAATGCGTCACGGTAAAGGACAAACAACCCCACCAGGATGCTCAAGCTAAGCCCCCGAAGTGTGATTTCAGGGTGCTTCCCAGTCCAGGCAGACACCTTTCAATGTCAAAATTCTCAGCACAAAATATGCACAGTTCACAACATAATAAAGGGCAAACTTGAAGAGAAACTATTTTAGATTTATCCACACAGAAAACAAAATATTTAGCAAAATAAAAAATGTTGCTACTGTAAACATTGATTGTGGGAATTGCAAATAAAGAGAAAGAACAGCTCCAACTGCTCTAAACAATTCTTAGAAAGAAATTCAAATCAAAAGCATTTACATGGCTTGGGTATAATTATTCTCCCACAGTGTCTCTACTAGATACATTCATGGGGACAGATTTTAGAGCTATTTAGTAAGATTATATTGATACAGAATCCAGTTTAGGATCCTTAAACTGTTGAAGTTGGAAAGAATTCTCCACACATTTACTTTCTTATTTTTTTCTCCTTAAGATCACACCATTAGCCACTGCTGTGGGTAGAATAAAGGTCTAGACTGACTTTCAATTCAAAGCTGCACACCACTTCTCATGCCTGTGCATGCATTCCCTGCATTGGCTGCTCCTCAGGGCACACAGGTTACACCAGCTCTCTGGGCAAGTAACGCCACCCCTTGCTTCTCAAGAGACATCAGCAATATGGTCAGGTACATATATTGCTCCCAGTGTTGGCAAAACTAATTTCACAGTGGTGTGAAAAACCTGGCACATGGAGACAGTCTAACAGTTCAGTCAGATGGTTTTATAGGAGACTGTCCTAATGAAGACAGGCTTATGTCTCAAGATAGAGCAGTTTATTTTTTCCAACAGGGTCCTACAGTTAAACTCCATGTCGTAGGTTGTCCTTACCCAGATTAATCTCAGCTTTCATCTAACTTATATTGAGCTGCTGACTGATTGCCTCACTGTAGCATTCTGATAGCCAGAGACTATCAGCCTAGAGGTGTCCTACCTCAAATTTTCTTTACCGCAAATAATACTTGAGTCAAGCCTGAAAGAGCACACAATACTGTGCAGATCCCACAGCTTTTCTGGGGATTTCTGCCACATCCTCCAGGCTTTTTTGTTGTTACAGACACAGCAACTTGCATGGGAAATTATCAATTTATTTTAAAACATTAAGTATGCAGGAGATGGCCAAAAACCACGTCCAGTTTTTAGCAGCATGAGGAAGGAGTGAGCACCTTTCAATTGGAGAATATCAAATCTGCCCTTATGATCAGCCATATCTGAGGTAAAACAAGATTAAGCTGCAACTAAATTTCCACTTCATTCCAACAGCCCTGGGAGAAGTATTCTGCTTGGATGGAAAGTCAAAGGTTGGGAGTAAGGACTAATTAGAGAATTAGGTGAATAAGGGAGCAGACAGAACGGAATAGAAAGAAATCACAAACTTCAGCACTTTAGATACTTTATCTTCTCTCCCAGGAGAGACAAGCCCTATATTTATGTGCTAAAATAAGGAGCACAGTTGCCTTAAGTTTCTCATTTTATCAGGGTGGGAGACAGACAAGGTTGATGCAGAACATCTCTCAGCTAGCAGCAACAGTGAAGCCATGCTCTGAACTTACAGGTCGCATTAAGGGGTCTGCAGTTAGAGATCTTCATCCTTTTAATCAAGATCTCTACATCTTCAAGGGAAGATGGAAAATATTTACATAATAGAGCCTTTTAGAGGCACTTCTTGTGTACTTAGCATAGAATAAATGTGCACCTCAGCTTACTGGGCAAATACAAGGATACTAGAAAAGCAAAATAATGTTTTTAAAAAGCAGGAAGGTAAAATGAGAAACCCTAATGTCTGGGGGGAAGGCTTAGCAGAAGGAAAGGCATTTATATTTTGAATGTTCTTACTAAGACAGGAACAATACTGGGGAAAGGTGATTTCCCTGGTCACCAAAACCAGAAGTGGAGATGCCGCCATAGTTGTAAAAAGCACTTTTTCTACAAGAATTTAATTTACAAAATAGTATCATGAAAAAGAATCAGTCTAACATGCTCTTTTGAAGCAATTTCACAGTAGGAAGGATTGCTAGCACAGATATGCTAATTAGTCCTTTCTTAGCAGGTGTGCAGTCATAGATCTAACAGATTTCCCCTTAGCTGCAAAGCACCTACTGTTTGCTCTCTATCAGATTTTCCTTCAAAGAAAGGAGTAAGTTGCATACAAAAGGTCACAAACTCAAACCAGTGGCACAAATCTAAACCCAAAATAACTCAAACTTTGCTGAACTTCCCTATCAGGAGTTTAATGTGCGATTTACAGCACTGCTGAGTGCAGCCATGACAACAGAACATTCCAGAGCCGGGTATGTCTTAAGCATTAGCACTTATGCTTACAAATGCATTCAGCCTATGGCTACACAGTAAGCACTATTTGGGGGAGCAGAAATAGTTCTCTAGCAACTGTGATAAATAAAGTTTTACATTTGAGATCTTTTTCTGTCTATTCACAAGGACATTTTTCCATTTCAAGAATGTGACCTTCACAAGCTGGCTCTTAAGAGAGTCCAAAGTTTACGCATCAAAGTCCTTCATTTTGGATTCCATAGTGACAAAAAGTCATACATATGTCCAGCCTGAATGCACCACATTTAAATTCAAATAGCAGGTAGAAAAATTACTGCTTTCAAATATTTGTAAGCCTCAGGTATTAATGTACCACGTTAATCTGATACTGAAGTTTCTGAAAAATCACTGTTTTAAACTAAAGGACAAATTGAAAATAGAAGGTCAGCAACTAGCTATACTCTATAGAGGATTTCTCTATCATCAACTTTGAAGTTTTTTTCCGTGCTTCTAATGGAACTAGAAAAAGATTAATGATTCATAACTCTCATTCACATGTAACATGATAAATCCTTTCAGAAGGATTCCATGTCAGTCCTTTACTTATTTACATGTAAATTGGTATTATTTGAAGGTAAATTATACCTAAAAAACCAATTTTTCTCATTGCTTATGAGGGTGGAAATGAAGGGGAAGTCTGTTCAAGTGATCTTTAGAACAAGCATCCACACCTACCCTTCTTAGGACAAACATTACAAGGGGGTCATATAGCACATTATCTTTAGCATTGCTTTTGAAGCAAACTGATACACAATTCAAGTGTTAGATTATCCAAAGTACTCCCATGTGGAAGATGAACGAAGAATATACAGAGCACAGACGAAAGCTGTACACATAATTTACTACAACTTACAGCCAATGTACATTGTCAGCGCCAAATGTCAGAAAACTGAAAGACATTGCCAAGTGCTGCATATTCCTTCCAGAATATGCCAACCCTTCAGATAATCTAATTTTTCCATATTTCTATAGTAAATTTACTTGAAAATTGTCTGCCAAAGTATATAGGATTAATGCTTATAGAGTAAGTTACAAATAAGACTGAAATAAGCTCATCAAACTCTCAGCGTGCACTTAAACAAGATAGCGTGACCAATGCTCCATGGCTGGTGCAGAGATTTGGCCTACATTAGCATAGATTAAACCAAGTATCAGAGATCCAAATCTTAGAATATGGAAATGATGTTATTACAGTGATGAATTTATGGAAAACACAATGAAGCAAGAATGAGTTTAGAAGCTAATGAAGCTACGGGCATACATGTACTGAGTAAAGAATGTTTCTGTTTTAAGTTTTGCTGATATGAGTAACCATGCCCTGAAGAACTCCCCAGTGCGAGGCACAAAATAACTTTTAGTACTAAGTCTGACAATAAATCATTTCATAAACATTCTTTTGGTTCACATGGGAGACAAGGGCTGCACCAGTATGGATGGGACTGTTCATATTTACACTTCATCTTGTCTTCATCACGTTTTTGCTATACAAAAACCTGACACTAAGCATTAAAAAAAAAAAAAATATCAATTTCACACACATAAATATTTAGAGTTTAGATAATTTTTTTCTCACCAGCAGCACTGTGACAGTTTTCTTTGGCAACAGCAAAAAGACAAAGCAAGAGAAAACCCTAAACAAAGTCAGGTTCCATTTTGATTTAAACAAGCAAAGCAGCAAAATGTTCCACACTCACAGGTTCAGTTTTGCAAGCACTCTTTAGGGTAACCCATGGAGATTCTTCGCATGATGTCTTAGAACCAATGGTACAGCCTCATCCCCCAGGCCATTTTTATAGTCATGCTATGACTATAAAACAAGATTTCATGATTAATTTCTTGTCCTTGCAATCCACCAACCCAATTAAGCAAGTTAAAGCAAAGGTGATTCCAAACAAAAGCATTCAGCTCTGTCCACTTGGAATTCAAGTTTGAAATTGAAACCATGGCTCTGCCCTGCTCATAGCAAGCAGCATGTGAGTGTGACATGCTGCACATGCATCTGGTTTGGAGGATTTCTGCATACAGCAACACTGAAGCATCTGAGATCTGCCAACTTGTGAAGCAGAGGGTGGTTAATGTGGCTGCAAGCTTCCAATTAGTGGATCAGGCACAGCCTCTGCTGTGCTTTGCTGCCTATGGTCTCCATCAGGAGTTCTGCTGCCACTGGAGTTTCTCAAGCAGATAATTACTGGAGTTTTAATTAAACAAAGGCCTGCCTGTTCCAGTTGAATACAGGAGAAACTGTTTGTCCAAAGCAGCTCAACTAGGATGTTTTCAAGGATTGGTACACCTGCTAAAAATGGCAGAAAATCAACATGCCTACACAGGCTTTACTTTAAGGTATTTGTAATTTAATAAAACACACTGGTTTTGTCTTAGAAAAGTTATTTGGGAGGACAGAGAAGGGAATAGAGAACCAGGGTGTTTTTTGTATCATCTCAGTAAAACAGAGAAAGAAAAATTCATGCCATTAAAATCAGATGACCATTTGGTTTAGATTTTAATTTCAGAAATACTTTGAACACATATTTACTTACAGATGGAGGACTGGGAGAATTCTCATGTAATTCTTATTTGTAAGCTATTCACTTAACCCTTCACTTTTTTGCAACAAAAGCTACTGCATGAAGACTCTTTCATTTAACATAAAAGCACAATGAAGTCATAAAGCCAATACAGTCTGACCTTTATGTAAAAAACAAAATCAAACCAAAACAAAAAACCCAAACAAAAACCAAAACACAAATGAGTGCAGCAATCTTTAACTTCTTCACTAGTCACATGGAATTATTTGTCTCTGACCGCATCTCACATAGAGCAGAAAAGCCACAGAAGCACCACACCGAACAGAGCAAGAAGCTCTTCTGCAACAAAACAGCTAGAAGCTGATTTTCTAGGGTTGAATTTGCACATGGGAGTACAGTTCTCAGCTCTCCTCAGCATCCCAAAAGTAGAATCCTGAAATCTGGTCACATTTCATAAAGAGGTAGACACTTGTTAACCCAGATTTTTTAGAAATCAGAATTTTTACACATAACCAACTTTTTTTATTTTTTTTTTTTTATTTTTTTTTTCCCCCTCCAGGTTCTCCGAAAAAATTGGGAAGGAAACCTTTTTGGAATTTTAAACTTTTAGGAATAAACTTTTTCTCTTTAAATTTTTGTTTCACTCCTTAAATTGGAACTAAATGTCATGTTGGGGTTATTGGAGCTTAGAGGAGATACACAAGATGAGAGGAGGCTGCCAATATCACTGACATTTGGATCCTGAGAAGGTAGAAATACCCCCACCTCCTTACAGTCATCATTTACCTGCTTCCTGTCACTGAGCAGGTATAGCATGAGACATGAACAGCTCTTCTTCCCTTGTCACCCTACCCAGTGCTTTACTTCACAAGTGTTTGTACTTTGCATGTATTATGACATTAAAACTATTTGAGACAAACAATAAAAAAACCCCTATTTTTCTCCCCCACACGAACACACACACACATACACTCTTACATTTCCCCCTGCACATGCCATTCATTACTATTAACCATAAATATTTAATATGCACAGGATGCTATGGAAAAATCTTTTCATGATGTTGTTACCCATCACTTAAATGTCATTAAATTTTATTCTGAAAACCAAACTTGATTTAGAGCTGTGCATTTTCTCATTGACTGTCCTTAACAAGCTTTCATCACCAAATAGATCTGCTTATTTAAAGTTACAGTTATCTGCCAAAGTTATGCTTTCTGTATAGTAATAAAGAAAAGGGATAGTTACAGGATTTCCATTATTCACTGAAAAGGCAACAGTGACTTAAAAGCAAACACACAAGACCTAAAAGGAAAATTCGCCCAAGTCCTAGTATGCCAGTGGTTTTGGAGGCTTCAGCACTTCCTTATTACAGTCACAAATACTTGCCTCAGCCTGCAGCAGAGCAGGAAACTAGGAGTCTGTACCCTGATAATGGGTTTCTCTCCTCCTAAAATGCCTCAGGGCAGTATACACACCAGCAAAGGTACAAGCAAGATGCTCACAGGCAGGATATTTGAGTACTCAGACTGTCTGACCTGTTACATTCTCCCGTGCCAGCCTCCAGCACAGCAATGCCCTATGCAGAGGACGAGAGCCCTATCAGTGCAGGGCTCGACTCTGCCTGCGCACAGCACCCACGGGCAGACCCAGGGATAGCACAAGAGGCTCTGGAAGCCTCAAGGCTGCGGAAGGTATTTATACCTTTGCCTAGGATCAGAAAGACAGAAGCATCCTTAATGTACTTCATACTGCTTACAAACACCTTTGTTACGACAGCTTTTATAGCTAGCTCCCATAATTGCATACTGACAGATGGCAGCAGGGAACCAGGGAGGCCCTGTGAGGGGAGTCATGCTTTGTTGTTTGAAACGTCAGGTCTTGAACAGTTCTAATTTTCCTTCCCTGGGCCCTTGCTGGAAGACATCCTTTCCTTCTTCCCCCTGCTACAGACCCTTTAAGCTGTTTAAATTGTCAAAATAGAACATGTGCCTAATAAAGGAAACAGCGTATCAGAAGAGAGGCATGGAAAAAGTGGAAAGGCATGAGAAGCTGGAGCTAGGAGATGTGGAGTTCCAGCAGCAGAGTAGTGTCACAGGAGATAGAATGAGGAAGGAAGTACAGAGCTACAGGACATGGGATGTGAACAGATTAGAAAAGGAGTGGAGCACAGGCCAGAAAATCAAGGCTGGCAGGAAAGGAAGGGAAGCAGCCTCTATATTATGAAGTTTTATGCATGAGTTTTTCCCTTTTTATTTTTGCACGAAGCATAAAGCAGCACAACAGAAGACACAAATAAGCTGGTTACTAGTTCGGGTTTGACTGAGTCTCTCTGCTATTATTCTTTCTGTTCCCTTTCCTCCCCCAGTGGGCTATGTGGTTAAATGCTGACAAGCAATTCTGCCAAGGCCAACTTCATCTTCATGTCAGCCTTCTGCTTCACTGCCTTTTAGCCTTCTTACCCCTCCAGAAGTATCAGCTCACCAGCTCTTGAAGACTGAAGTTCCCAAGGTGTCATCTTTCCTTTGCTCAGCTGACATTCAGTCAAAACCCCTCAAGCTGTTACAGCCGATGCTTACTTAAGTAAGAGATTAGAATTAAAATCCTACTGCATTAATAGAGGCTTCTTTGCTGCAGTGACTGATGGTCATTGCAACTGTTTAACACTTGCAATGTTTATGTGCTTCAGGTATTGTAAAGTACACAGAAAACCTGCTGGGTTTGTTTCTCCTTTAGAAATGAACATGTATAGTGTTATTTTCTCGAGTTTTTGGATGGTGCTGAGAAGGGAGATAAAGACAAAGAAAGATTCTGGCAGATGAATAGAATAAAAATTCTAAGCTTGGGACTCTTTTTTGTAACAAGTGCTATTGTCTGAAACATACAGATATTGAAATCAATGCTCTGTTACATTAACACTACTTCACATAATAGTGCTACAAACAAGGATACTTGGTGAAAAAGACTCCAGAGCTTTCAAAGACTGAGAAGAGTTGTCTCTTCCTTCACCTCCATTAGCACCCTGTGTCTCCACACATCTGCTTATCAGGAATATGGACAGAAAAGGGAGAGTTATCCTGAAAAAATTCACTGCAAGGTCCGAGAATGACAGAATTTATTATCAAGATCCTCCTTCCCTCAGCAGTCTCTTCAGACCCAGGCCCTTAGCCTGAAGAAAACCACTCTTCTGTTGCTATTCCTCACAGCTGAGACTACCAAGGATATTTGCTTCTGCTTTATCCACACTGAACTTGAGCAAGGGGGATATCACACTAGGCCAGGTGCCCCACAAAAGTATAGGATTAGTATGAGCAATATCACAGATAAAGCTGTAGCATCCACCTGATTCTGTTCATTGTGGTTAGAGAAGCAGTTGTACAGGGACAGCAGTATAAAGCCCAACATTACTTGTAGTGCTAGGTTTCAAACCAGCCTGTTACTCTCCCATTGACAATGCTTCTTTATCTCTGTCATGATGTCTTAAAACAGTGGAGTAATAATATTTTTCTTTTTTTAAACATCAACCCTACATAGGTTCAGTGTTCAGAGCTCAGAACACTTCCATAACAGCACCACAGACATTAATGGGAGTTTTGCTTAGGTGTGGACTAACTAACCTTACCCTTCTTAGCTACAAAACCTTTTAATATATTTTGTGACTTTCATGATACACTTTAAAAAAAAGAAAATAAATTCAGGTTGACATGTCTATGCAGCTGTGCTAGAGGTGCGGATCTATGCATGGAAACTTAGAAGTTTAATCAAGGCCATTGTTCCTCTCCTGAAACAACAGCAAAAAGCCCCAGCAACAAAATTTTAACCTGTGGCTAATGGGGATTTTGGGATGTGCATCATAAAAAGGAGTATTACTGATTTCAGTCTCTTGAGGAAGAACAGAGGACAGCTTCATAGCAAAATTCAGAGTCAAATTTAATTTCCTGAATTTATTTCCCCATTAAATCAGAGATAATTTTTTACCTTTAAAATGTACTTGCAAATATGGAAAAGAGATAATATTAAGCTTTTTCCCAAAACATTCTAGATGCACTTTCAGTGATGATTTGCTACGGGCATCTGCTATTAAATTAATAACTTGTGCTTAACCTTTAAATTTCAGCAGCATAAAACAAGTCTGTTACTGGCATAAGCCATCACAGTCCTTCCTCACTTAATATTATCTCTCGTCCTTATCTGGTGATTAGCTTCAACTGTCTTTAGTGCTAATGAATCATCTTCCAAGCAAGATGGTACACTGCAGACAAACCTCTTACAATAAATCACTAACTGGCTGAAATCATCAGTGAAACCCCCAGGTGGTTTCCCACATGGCCCCTTCTCTTTTCTTAGAAGTGGTTCACAAACTTCTATGCAAGAGCATCAGGACATTCCAAAAAAGTTTTGCCAAAATTATTGAGTGACTAAGTAATTTGAAGAAAATAATAGCCAGCAACTGCTCTATCCCACATACACTTGCCCCCTATTTCCCACTTACAGTCTTTCCCAGCTTTCTACAATCTACTGTGTGGCAAAGCTGTGGGTACTTTTTCCAACTCCATTCCAATTTTTTCCAAGATAAAACAGCACTGGAAAATTAGATTAGTGTAAAGGTGTGGCATGCAACACATTTAATTTCACTGGACTGTAGCTCAACAGGGTTAACGGGCTCCATAGGCCCCTGGAAAACAACAGTGTTGTGAAGTACAGTGGCAAGTGAGCAGTCAGGTGTGAGCTTTGAATGCCAGTATAGTTGCCAAAGACCTCTTCATGTGAAACCATGATTTGATATAAAGGAAAACAAATGAATGAAAAAACGGGAAAACCAGGCAAGAGGACTCTCAGTCTTTGCCAACAGTATTACAACAGAAAGCTGAAAAAGGTTCATCAATCCCATCCAGTAAAAACAGGCAAAAACAGAGAAAGAAGTGGGATATATTCTTTATGGTACATAGTGAACTGAAGCAAAACTAATTATCTGGTCTAACTGTGGTTGGCTCCTTTAACTCCTAGAACTATGGTGAGCCTAGACATACAGTCTTTGGGAATAATAATTAAACACCACCACTTTAATGACTCATTGATTTGCTCCTTACCAGCTGTTCTTCAGTACAAAGGAGAATCTCTACCTGGTATAGAAAGGACCACAGAATCTGACATATTGTGGAAATTCAGTTCACCTGTTGCTTTACATTTTTCTCTGGTACCCATGATGTCTGTGGTGTTTCTCCTAAGATTAGAATCCTACCATCTTTATTGACACATAAGCCAGCTCTACCACTAAGTCAGTCCTCATTTTTTTTTTTAGCATAATTTCTGCTATGAAAAAATCAAGCCTGATATATAGGAAGAAAGATACACATTTCAAAGCAAGCAGAATTTTGTACACCCTCACAGGGACTCACAGAACCCTCATCTATACTCACAAGTATACAACTGTACTCCAGTTGAATTATGCAGCCTTATTTTTGTCATGTAGGAGAAAGACCCTCACAGCACATGCTTTTGAAGGAGAAATTGGTCTGCAACATCCCTTCTTATTCACCACTGACCAAGACCAGCTCTAGGCACAAGCAAAGTAGGCAGTTATCTAGGGGATCATAGCAGCAATGCCTCTGATGTACCTTTGCCTCCATAATTGAATTGCAAAAAGGCTATCGTTGCTTTTAGCAACTGCATGCTCCAGGATTTGCAAGGAGTTAGGAGAAGAATTTTGCTAGCAAACACCACTCCTCCTGTAAAACTACCAGCTGCCACCCTCTGCTGTCCCACCACAGCCTTTGGCATAGTGGAATTCAGTTCTGCATATACTGCTGAGATAGTTTGAGGATCTGGTGCTCTGAAACAGAAACTAACTTGGGGAGAATAATACCCAAGCACCTAATGGCAGTACCTAATCAGCAATGCCTACTATAAACACCAATATTTTCTGTGGAGCTGAAGAATGGTGTTACTATATAAAAAATGTAACAAAATCCCTGAAAATTGTTGTACTGGGACATGATTTCTAGTCTTGCTGCGAAAAAAACTAGGTAAGACGAGGGAATTCAGCTTCACTACTGAAAACGTCTGCTTTAACAAAACAAAATGAACCAATAAAACTGAGGAGGTGGAAGAAAACCCAAAACCAAGCAAACACAACCCCCAAAAAGCCAGCAGTAAAGTTGCGGCTGGATCCCTTTCGATTTGCCTCAGTTATCACCTTATTTCTGGTTTCTCTGCAATTCAAAGAAACAGCACTCCCTGTGCAGCCTTAGAACAGCAGCCAGCTGGGCTGTTAGCTTCTGAGGGTGCTGGAGTTTGCAGAGAAACCAGACCCTGAAGGTTTCCAAAAGCTGCTTTTTTCAAATCTGGCCCTGCATCATAATTTCTTCATGCATGAGATAGAGACAATACTCAATCACCTCACACAGAAGTGAGGAGGTTAAATGTGTTTATGTAGGTCCCTGTGCAGAAGGTTAAATCTGTATGCTCTCTGTGCATATTACATGGTATTTATTATTATTTTTACACTATAAATTCAATAATGTATTTTACACTATAAATTCAATATTTCAATAACACTCCCACAAAGCACCCCAAGACAATAAAAGAAATGCCACATCATCCTGTCTCACAGTTTCTAGATTCTGCTCTTTGTTGCTATGAAGTTTTTTTCCTTCCCTGTTACTGAGAATTTTTTTTTGTTTGGATATTTGCATTAAGTAAAGGTGAAGCATTTGGCCATGATTGCTGTTTATTCAACACTGGCTGCAATCCTTGTTTTTCCCTGCAGTAGAGAAGCCAGTCACATTTTAGTACAAGAACAGTGGGAGCAGTAAGAAACAAGCAAAGGAAGACAAGCTTGCTACAGGAAAGAGACCACTCATCAGGAATGACAGATGCAGATGGGAAATAGCCAACAGGCTGAAAATTCATTGAATTAAATGCTGAGCAGCAGTCCTCAGCCCCTTTTTGCTCTTACACAACAGGCACTTAACGGTTTTCAGTGCCTGCATCTAGAATCTTACCATGTAGCAGGGACAAACTCCCCAGTCTCAGATCCTCAGCATATTTACAAGCCATTTCTCCTTTCACACAGAGAGAAAAGAAGAAATTATAAAATGGATATCCCAGTCCACAAGGACTCTGATTTGCTTTGCACCAACCACATCAAGTTGCCTGGTACCCATTTCTTGGGAAGTTGAGCCCTGAGAGTCAATTGCCCTGTATTCAACAAGCACCTGCAGAGCACACCCAGTTTAAGAGCTGCTCCAACACACCTTAAGTGGTAACTGGGTTGCCTTGTAACTCACAGTTCACCTTATTCAAGACTTTCTGGCTTGACTGATATCCAGTTCCACACACATCAGAACCTGAGGTGGAAATTTGTCTGTATTCAATCTCCAATATCACAGTAAGTTGGATGACTGCCAAAGGCAAAAATTAGTTGTCATCAGTGGAAGATGGGTCTGGTTTAAATCAACAAAACAACCATTCTTCTCTCAGGGGGAGACATCTTGGGTTAGATTAGCTAATCTTGTCCACTGCTGACCTGGTTATCAACTAGGAACCTGACATGGAGTGAAGGACTTGGTTACAACCTTACACAGTCACAAGCAGCAAAAGTAGCTCCTGTGCTGAGTCTGCACCCAATATCAACAAGATGAACACAGATATTGGAGCATTCCCATTCCAGCACTCAGCCTTATGCACCTTAAGAGTTAAAAATTCTCAGACTCTGCTGTTCCACTCCAAAGGAGCATGTAGCTAAAGCTTATCTTGACTACAGCAAAAAGACTCCAGGTTAGGCAGCTGCCATTCCTATGTGCAAGCAACAAGACACATATGAATAAGAAAAGCTTTGACAAGTGAGGACAGTGCTTTCTGTACACTGCTGTCATGGTTTAGGCCGTAAATCAGCCACGCAGTTTGCTACATGGAGAATCGAAAGAATGCAACTCCCACAGGTTGA
>JAOEHX010047754.1:13826-34922 GCA_025448015.1 Bolborhynchus lineola | reverse complement strand
TAGCAACCTCCAGTTTTCAGAGTGTTTCCTCGACTTGGGATGGAACAAAGTACTTCCCAGAAAGGGAGCTTTGTCTCTGGTTAACGTTGCCCCTGCACAAGAAGATCCTGTTACAGAAAGCAAGTTGAATTGTTTCTGCTACCCAGTAAGCAGAAGCATACTCTGGGCAGTTGAAGTTGATAGTCCATGAACTATCTATGATAAAATGTAATGAATGCCCATGAAATGCTTTAATTTGGCTTCATTTCCCTGGAAAGATTAGAAAAGCATGGAGATGCTTTGTTTCCCAGGAAACCTGGGCTAGAGGGGAATAACATTATATGTCAAACTATGAAAAATACTAAGGAAGATGGGTATCAAAGTGTTGCTCAAGGTTTAATTAAAGGAATTCCTCTGCTACATAGAATGACTATAGTCATTTTGAGCTAATCTTGCTGGTTGGGTCAGCATGGAAAATGAGGTATGGAACTGGTTCTAGGATGAGTCAGATTGGGTCTGGAACAGCTGGACAGGGATGAAATTATTTGGCCTAGGGCTAGGAGTCTCTGCTGTGGATTACAATGTGACCAGCTATGGAGTATGAGCATTTAGAGCACAGAAGTGAATGGCATTTACCTCTGCACAGCCTGATTCCATGTTATTGAATGTACGTTCCTTTTCTCCCATGCTTTAAAACTCAACCCCCGTATATGGCTTGAGAAACATCCCTGCAGTAATAGTGTGAGATAACTGTGTCTCTACATGGCCTTTCTGTCCTTTTAAACTGACAGTTTGCAGGACCTGTGTCAAATTATAGTGCAAACTTTAAACACAAAGCAAAACATGGGTTGAAAAGGGCATCTGTAGGGTAAGTCTTTAATGGGTCTTGATTTAAAGAGGTGAGATGCTCTCCCTGAAGCACAACATATTCTGGCACTGCCTACCTGTTCCTTAACTCCCTCCTTCATATGTGATTCCTGGACTCCATGTTTTCTTTGGAGACTTACTGTGCTTTTTCACATTGTAACTGTTGTGGAACCGAGGGACATCTCTTCAATGAAATCATTATTCAGTGAGGAGCCATCTTCATCTTCATGATGCTGCTCTGCAATGGAGAACATGCTGATCTGAAGTAGAAACACTTTCTTTCCTTGACCTAAAATAAGAGGATCCAAATGTATGTTTTGGTTTGGAGTATGTTCATTCATACATGGCATGTTAAAAAATACTTGTGCCTTAGCATTCCTTCTGCCACCAATGCCCTGTTCAACCTGAGCTCTATCCTTCCAAAACCAAACCATGGGCCACTTTTCACTTTGAAACTAAAACCACCACAAGGTAGAAAGCAGTAACCTTGCTGTATACACTGCTGGATAAAGCATAATGATAGATCCTTACCTGTACATCTCATTATAAATCAGATCTTTCTATTCTAAAACTGGAATATCCTGAACTACATTCTCATAGTGGCAAATTCAGGTAATATTCAGAAAATGTAAAGAATATGACCGAAGCATCAAGCCTTAAAAATGCATTTTATTTATGTTATACTGCCCATGGTGGAGAGTGCAAGTACAGAGTTAGAGTAGGAGGGATAGCACAGGATACAATGCTATCTTTTACAGACTGCATGTTCTTCTCGGACTACGTACTTGCACGTGTATTTTGTCCTGTATTTACAGACTTCTCTGTGTGAAGGACTGACATTGCAACCCTCATTCTTACAGACTGGATGCTTTATGGTGCTGCCAGTGCTCCTTGGTACAGTGACACATGGAAAGGTTGATTTCCACAGCTGCTGGCTTCTGTGCATTCATTTATTTTGGGTTCAGGATGCTTTCACATGTCACGTATCACAGGGAGTGTGAGGCCCAGCATGAAAGTGGAGACTTCCTGCAGAGACTGAGCTACTGGAGTGATCCCAGAACCCTAAGCTCTTGAGTACCTGTCCTAGTACTTGCCTGGTGGTTTACTCCCATGTAAATCTGTTCTCCTTAGGAAACTAAAATCTAAGACATAAAAAAGAGTCTTGGAGTGACTTATTTCATACTGGTCTGGGACTGTTCATTAGAGAAAGCCTATGAAAAGCTCTGCTAATCTCTGGGCTATAAGCCATGATCTAGGGGAGGGTGTGCAGTTCTCTGCCTGGAAAGTAACAAGTGTTCCTGTACTGTCTTTCCACAGCAGAGATTCAGGGTACTATGCAGTCTGCAAGCATTGCAGCCATTCCAGGAATACCTCTGGGGCAATTGCTTGGGGGCGCATGTAATTTCACCCAGTCAGCATGGAGCTCCCAAAGGCCCTGACTCACAGTGTGCATCACAGGATGGAACATGCTGTTGCTGCTGTCTTGATTTGAAAATTAATTGAGCCAAGTAGGAAAAGGAAACTATTCCAAAGGGCAGTTGAAAACAGAAAGTTACTTAAATTCAAAGCGTATGCCTCAGGATCAAGGAAGTTTACTAGACAGGTTTCAAACTACACATTCTTGTGGTCCTTTGAAAATGCATCAAGACTGGAATGTGAAATGAGAGAACCCAGTGGTGAAATGTGCCACATATTTTCTGCATTTCACTTCACTGACAGAAAGGACACTGGTGATTTGTAACATGATGAGAAATACCAGTTCCACCAGTGAGTTCTGTATATTGGGTCATCTCCTGGGGATTGAATGAGTAAAGTATTACCTGGTGTGCTCCCGCCAACAGATTCTGGCTTCAGTTCAGATCTACCTCAAGCTGTCATGATCATTCCAGCAGCATAAGATGAAGACTGTAAGAAGCAGGGATTGAGTAGCATTTGCATCTCATTATGGTGGAGAATGGGATAGCCCAGCAGACATCACGAGTCCTTAAAGAGTGGTGAGGAGCTGGCACAGGGTGCCCAGAGAAGCTGTAGCTGACCCATCCCTGGCAGTGTTCAGGGCCAGGTTGGATGGGGCTTGGAGCAACTGCTCTAGTGGAAGGTGGCCCTGCCTATGACAGGGGGTTGGAACACAGACACATACACAGCATGAAAATGGAGCATATGCAGAAGCTTAAGGCAAAGAAGGTATAGAAGGATAAGGATAAAAGGACATGAAATAGAATTTGCAGGAAATCTATTGATGCAGTCACACTGTGATGCTGTGTGTGTACCACAAGAGAACAGCTCTATCGGGGAGAGCTGCTGGGCCAAGCCACAGCTGCTGCTGCTGGAGGGAAGTTGCCAGTGTTTTAAATAGACTCCTACATTTTCCCAGGTCTTAGAAGTAATAGAAAAGGCCACTAAGAATGGAACAGGATGGAGTGATGGAAAAGTGGTGAAAAAGTTATTGGAGTTTCATTACTCTTTGTAGAGGAGATTTTCAGAGATCCAGTTCCAGTGTTTGACTTTGTGTACAAATGAGCCAAATGACAGCACTGTTCCTTTGAAATAATTCCACAGCAGGATGGTTTGAGCTGTCCTTTATTTCCATTCTTCTCATTCTACATTTTCTTTTCCTTTTTTTCTTAAAACAAACATTACTGAGTTTCAGGGACTAATACTAGGGAAGTATTCCCTTTCTTCTCCCACTTCCATCTCAAGCTCTTTCCTTAAGCATTTACTGGCAGCTACCAGTAAAAGTGGATGGGCCATTGGTATGACCAGAACATATCTTTGTGCATATGGCACTTCTTTTAAGTCAGTTCTGAGAATGTCACTACTCTGCAAGATGTCTGATACAATGATATTAATGCACAGCCTGCACAATTCCTGTTTCTACCTTCACTTTGGAAAACCCAAACCTGTTGGTGCTGAGTCTATCCGCTTTCATGGTGTGTGTACTACTAAATATCATCTTAAACAGGGAGCTAATTTCAAGGACTGCACAGCCCAGCCTGGAAAGCATCAGGACACGTGCTCTGGGATGATCTAAGCATCTTCGTTGTTCAGACTGTGAGTTGCTTAAAAAAGGCCAAATTTCTTAGGGTTGAATCAGCCAGGAAAAGAATTCACAGAAGTGTAAGAATCACTCAAGCACTTCAGAGAATGGTTATTGTGGCCAAAAAAGCTATAAAATGTAGTAGAAAAAAACCCCAAAACACTTCCTTTGATAGCTCTGTATTGAAAGTTTGGACATACAAGAAACTGAAAGAGTAAGAAGTATAGAAGCATAGAATGGTTTGGGTTGGGAGAGATCTTCAAAGTTCATCTAATCCAACCACCCTGCAATGAGCAGGGACATCTTCATCTAGGTCAGGTTGCCCAGAAGCACATCCAGGAGACATTCAATCCAGAGCCTGGGCTTGAGTGTCTCCAGGGATGGTGTATCCACCACCTCTCTGGGCAGCCTGGGCCAAGATTTTATAGTAGAAGGACCATATTTAAGGACCATTCCAGTCCTTAAATATATTTTTTAGAGTGTATATATATATATGTTATTATAATAGAAGGACCATAATATTTTTCCAGAATGGTGATGTTCTAAACCAATCTATATCAAGAAAGAGAATCCAACAGCAGCATTACTTCATAAAGAGATAGATCAGCCATGCAAAAAACAGTCATGTGCAGTAACTTTTGCTGCTCTGCTTGTTGGGGTAACACAGGTACAGACATGCCTGTGAACTGACTGTAACTATCAAATAACAGATGTACAAAATAACCACAATCTCCATCAGTTTTTCAGTCTGTGAAAGTATTTTTCAGAGGGGCTTATGTCCTAAAGTTCTATGGACTTATAAGAATGTTTTAAACTAAATACAAATCCTCTCACGTCGTCCCACAGAGCTAGGAAAAGCATGGAGTAGGTATTCTGAAACCACACTAGAGGGCACTTAAGCTGTTTCTTGCAGAGTAGGTAAAGGCTGTAGTAGTAGGATACTTACTCAGGAGCAGCAGTGGATAGAATTGAACAGGAGAATTGTAGGATTTATAAGTATCAGGTTGGCAGAACAACCAGTGATTTTCCTCAGGAGCAGCTCTGGGGCAGTAGGTCTGAATTTCTAGGTATAAATTTCTCTTTTAAGTAGTGTAAATAATTGGGATGCAGTGACCTAAAGATTGCTGCAGTAGTGTTTTGTCTTGGTACACAGATGAACCACACAAATATGGGGTATTTTGGGAGTTTAAAAGAAAATCTGGTCTCAAATAGAGCTAATATCCAAAGAGTTGAGCTGCTCTTTGGAGTCTGCTCTCACTGTATTGCTCTTGCTCCAGTTCTGTCCCCTCCCCAAGTACAGTGTGATGCCCTAAAATGATTGGGTTTATGGAAATTACAAACCCCTTTCTCCTACAAAGCCAGGCTGAGAGAGCTGGGCTGGTTCAGGCTGAAGAAGAGAAGGCTCTGGGGAGACCTCAGAGCGGCTCCCAGTGCCTAAAGGGGCTACAAGAAACCTGGAGAGGAGCTTTGGATAAGGGCTTGGAGAGACAGGCCAAGGGGGAATGGCTTTAACCTGCCAGAGGGGGGTTGAGATGAGTTCTTAGGCACAAATTCTGTACAATAAGGATTTGAGCTTTCAATTGTATCATGGCCCAAGTATTCATTGTTCTTCGGGAACACAAAAATGAAAACAAGGTCTTTGAGCTTCATTACTGTCTGTCTTTGAGAAACAACTCTAGGCTGAACTGCACTGAACTGATAAGTCAGATCATGATTTATCCACGCAGCCCTCTTAAAAATAGGTTTTGCATATTTAGTGTTCGTGGAGATAACATTTTCCAGCTTTTCTCTGTAATCTGATGTTTCCCTTGTTCACCAAAGCAAAAAAAAGGATGCGATTATTAAATTCCATGAATTAAAAAGCAGGATCCCCTGTGTATGGATACACTGTGTCATTGTTCTGTACTGTGGGCTTCTAAGTTGCCAGCAGCAGCCAGGGACTAACAGCACCCATCAGTTCCCCCTATTTTACATCCCCCCAAGTTAACCTGTTCACTGTCTGCAGTTTTATTGACTTAGCACGTATAGAAAGTGAGCTCTCTGAGATCAAGGCCTCCGTTAGCATCTGGACCCACCACTTTGAGGCTGAGGTCCTGGAGCTCAGCCCTGGAGCAGGGTGGTTCCTTCAGCGTTTACTCTCTGCTTGTTCATAGAATCCATTGTTAGCAGGAGGCTAATTCCAGATGTTGTTGCGCAGCACAACTGGAAAAGCACTTCCAGCAGATGACTGTAATGTATTTGTAAAACCAAACTTTGCTGGGGAATGGGCAGCTGTCTCCAAAACAGGCTTTTATTTGATTGGATGAGTTTCAAACAGTTCTTATGCCCTGACACCAGATACAGCTGAACTCCAGTTCATGGTGTCTTCTCTCACAGTTGTCAGTGAAACGATGCTGCAAGCTGCAGTTGAGTTTCTGAGTAACTTACAGGCCTTCTGGTGAGGCAGATTTCCTATAAAGGACATAGACTCCTTTTGTCTACATGGAACATCTGCCTTTTGCTAATTGCACTCTCCAGTCATAGGAGAACTTCTGGCCAATCTTTCCGTCTTTGCCATCTCTCAAGCAGTCTCTTGTCTTCATCCTTCCTTGCCCTGTATTCTTCTGTACCTGCTCACCATGTTCAGCTTAGTTCAGTTGGCAAAAGGATGCCCCCCCTGGGGCAAAGGAACTTAAAGCCAACCAAGTTGTAATTTCATTTTATTAGTTCCCAGCTGCATGGGCTTCCCGATAAGGCCAGCATCATACAGACACAGCTTTCTCATCAGAGGGGGCTGAGGAGCCTTACTGAGGGCCAGGTGAGTTGGCTCAGGTGGTTGTGTTTAATTTGTTGGCTGCCATTTTGCCCTCGTTAAATCAAATAACTTGAAGCTGGGAAAAGCTTCTTCCAAAAGCTGTGTTGCTGACCTGCTGCTTTGGGCTTCCTGTGCTTGTTTCCTCAGGAGCGTCAAGTCACAGTGAGGGATGTTCCTGTTCCCAATAGCTTGAGGCAGGATGTGTTACTTGAGAGTCTGATGTGTGTGTGATGTTTCTTGTAACAAGGAAAAACTGTGTGCAGAGGATAAAGCTTTGCTATCTGAAGGCTCTTGGACAAGCTGTCACAGGATCTAGGAGCAAGCTCGGATCTCTTTGCATTCCATTCAAATGCAAGGCATGCTCTTTTGATATGGCTCCAGCAAGCCAGGCACAGAGTGAAATAAGGGCACCTCCATGCCATGGATGAGGAAAGAGGGAGAATGTCTTGTGGCAGATGCTGGGTTTTCTCTCTAGGGTACTACTGGGTTATCACAGAATGATTCATGTTGGAAGGGATCTTAAAGAGATTAGTGCAGAAACCTGAGTGGGATAGAGTGGATGGGGGGACACATCTACTTTTTACTACAGACATGTTGATCTAATCTGTAACTTCCCAATGCATCCTGTGTATTTGTGTCGTAAGTGCACACCAGTAGAACCCCAAGGTACCCAAATTCTCCAAGTTTTATTAGCTCTTTTCAATCATAGATTCAAAGAATGTGTTGAAATAGACCTTAAAGGTCATATAGTTCTGACCCCCGTTCCATGGGTAAGGATAGAAGTATGTATGTTCCCTAAACTCATCCCAACATGTGAAGCACTGGTTAATGCTCACTATGGTTTTGCATTCTTGTATTGCATTATTGTGTAACTGCACAATTTACTCTATCTGCTTAGAAAACAGAGCTTGTCTTTTACGACTGAAGAGCATTTGCCTCTCTAGGAGGAGCTTTCTGTGTCTGGACTAAGAAGGAATCCCCTTCCTTCTGCTGAGAGGAGTTTCTCAAGTATACACGTGCATTTTAAAGCAAATAACATGATTTGGTGTTTGTTCTGAAGTTCCTCCTCTAAATATTTTGGGGTAGAATATAGAACAGAAAGAAAGTTTAGTGAAATTCTGGGGTGCTGAATTGCACTTCCAAGACGATCCTTAATTGTACTTAAGCCATTTAATAGCACAGTTTCTTTTGGGCTTCCTGTGCTGCTGCATGGGTGGGCTGCTGCTGTTTGCAGCGTGGAACATGAGCTTTCTTAGACAAACAGCTGAAATTGGCATCAGAGAAGGCGTAGAATGTGGAAAGAAAAAGAGAAGTGAGGAAGAATAACAGAACAATGGATAGTAAGTATTAGTCTGACCAAAACTGCTGGGTTGCACATGCAGCTGGGAGATGAATTCAACACAAAGGAAGGAACTAGAGCAAAAACTTCTTTGGAAGATAAGAAACACACAGTTCTCTCCAGAGCTCTTAACGTAAGAGTCCCTCCAGTTGTTGAGGTCAAACACAGAGGAGACTGACTATGTAGAGCCTTAGGATGTGTGGAACTGTCAGCTTTCCAGCTACATTACAGAATAGTGCTCTGTTTGAATGTGGAAAAACATGTGGAAGGGAAACCTGCTGACAACACCATGTGAGAGCATCTGGTTTGATTTGGACAAGAGGTAATTAAAACAAATGGGCAGAGATGGGAGCAGATCTGGTTTCCAAATTGTAACCTGTTATGAAGAATTAGCATTTCAGGTTTTGCCTAAGGTGTATAGCTGAAGAAAAGACAAATGTGAGCAAAGATCTGTGACAAGTTACTGGAAAATGAGAGGTTTCCTTGAATGTTTTCAGGAAATAACCTGCATCAGTTACTTGTGCTTCTTGGCACATACAAGGATGTATCAAGTGAAGTTACTGGGGTAGATAGCAATGAATGTGCTGTTGGCCAGTATTTTGTTTAACGTAACATGGGTACTGTAATGGAAACTCTGTAAGCAATTTATGAATGACAACAGGCTGCAAAGAGCTGCCAGAATGGAGAAGGACAGAAGTAGGATTATTAATGACTGACGGAAAACCTTTAAAAGAGCAGCTGTAACTTAAGAATGACATAAAAGATCATGCACTTGTGTAAGAATAAACAACATCACACATGGAAGTAAATGGCAGGTAAGGTCTGTAGTGAAGAATCTGGGAGATGCTACAAGCTGAGCAGAGAAGGCTTTAGGGAAAGATGCAAATATAGTGTGTGTTATGGGCAGATATTTGTGAGGCGAACGTGACAGCACTCACACAGGCACTTCTGCACTGTGTTCCCCAAGAAAGGTGGGGATCTCTAGGGATCCATCCAGACCAACTTTGAGCTCTCTTACCCCACTCTGAGTTGTAAACATGAGATAATGCCAGGATATCTCCTCATATGTCCTACATATGTGTCAAGTCTGTCGACTGTGAGCTCTGCAAACAAATACTGCAAAGAATAATATAAAAGTACAGCCCAAATGGTGCAGTACCGGGCTCAGAAAGTAGACAGAAAATATCCAAGTGACAGAAGCAGGATGAGTACACACACTTGCTTCTTTCTAGCACTGTGATCGGAGTGCTGCTTTCTGTCTGAATTTAGTTCTCTTGGTTTGGTTGCTCAGAAACGTAGGTAGTCTAAATCTGTTTGCTTCATTCTCGTAGGTAGCTGTTGACTGCCTTTTTGACAGCTGTCTTCTGCATTTCCAGTCCAGGTAGAGAAACTTTCATGGATGCTTCAGAATGCCTTTGAAAACTGCCTGTGGTGCTGTTCAAAAGATGTTTGAAATCACAGCATTTCTCATGCTCTGTGTATTGGCTTCTCTCTGCTTTTCATTCGTGACTTTCATGGGTCCTTGAGAATTAAGCCCTTGTGCCTACTCATGTGGAATTGAGATGTTAGGGAAGAGTCACTGTTCCTAAATTGCTGATGTGTCTTGACATCCACATTTCTGTTGGGCGCTTATGTGTCTGCCTGTTGTATACCTCAGAGGTATCCCTGGTGCACACAGCTGAGTCAGTGGAGGTCAGTCCTTGTTCTGACTCTGTGCTGTTTAATGCTGTTATGGTAAAGATGATACTATTTTAGTGGTGCAGATGGGACCATCCCCCAGCTCTTCCTGACCTGACTGCATGGCTGCCAGCTTCTCTTGTTCCTGCACAAGGAAGGACATGGTTATCCCATCAAAACGGTGCCTATTACTGCACATTTTGAATTCCTGTTCCTGAGCAGTAGCTTGGCCATTGGGTTTTGGTGTCTCTGTAGTGAATTCTGGACTGAGTTCAGATATTTGAGGTACTTTGGTCCTTTGTTATTGGTGAAACTGTTAAGTAACATTTAATAGGGTTTCTGTTTGATGAACCTGAAAATTTGCAGCTTCCATATACAGTGTACAGCAAACTTTTAAAAGTAATATCATTTGGTTTTGAAGGTTTTCTCTAAGAATAACAAACCCCTCCTGTGTTTGCAGAGGTTAGGGCTCTTTGCAAGAGTTGCAAACCATGTACTATGGGTATGGCCTCCAGTGTGGGCAGAGGTACAGTAAAAAGAACCATACGACTGAATTAAGATCCTGCAAGGAGGAAAAGGGCTGGAAGCAGTTCAGGTCTCTGCACTGAGCTGTTAAAGTTGAACTTCCAAGCAATCAAAAGCTGAAAACACATGGAAGTAAAATGTGAGGCGTAATATGAAAAATATGTTGCGGGGAAGATCAAATGGAAGAAAGAAAATTAAAGTGTTCTCAATTGACTGCAGAGTTCCTTCAGAAGCTGCTTTAGAGGAGAGCAAGCCTATTGATGCTTTGCCTTTAATTTGTGTCTGGATGCGCACAGGTGAAACAAAGTAGAGCGTGGCGGAGCTGGGTTTATCTGCTGCAGCATTGCTCCTGCCAGCACCAAATAGCTCAGCTTTTCTGTGTTATTAAATTAGATTTAGGAAACCAAGAGGCTTGCTGCAATTTCTGAGGGCTGTCATTGCAGTTTCCAGCTGAAAAGGCAAAGACTGAAGGCAAGGATCTCCTCTGCTGCTGAAGTTTTGTTCTTATTTCTTTTACTTCGAGGCAGTAGGATGACATCTGTGCCACCATGTGGAAAAGCGGGAGTTAGAAGGATTTGAAGTGTCATGATCCAAAGATCCAACAAGGAGAAGGGAAAATAATAAATTAATTCTCTCTAACAAGCAGAATGTGTCCTTATTCAGTGCACAGGAATACCATTCTTTCCTTCTTTGGGGAATACATGAGCAGGAAAATGAACTGGGAGACAATAACACAAGAGTGTTGTCAAAGTATCCAAAAAATAGCTGCAACTTGTGCAGATGCCAAGTCTAACTTGGGCTCATTCTCTTTTAGAGATTTTTGTGGAGCAATTTCTGAATTCTATTAGGATCACAAGCAAATCTGCTTTGGTGCTCTGGGTCTGCACTGTGGGAAGTAAAGGTGATTTCTTGGTGAGTTTTCAAAGGCCAAGAATATGCGTGCTTTGAAATGCAAACTTAAATGTTATATAGAAATTAGAAATGGCAAAATGTTAAGAGAAAGGAAAGGGGAATAAGAAGAATTGACAGCAGAAGTGGAACCAAAGTTGAAATGTAAGAGTAAGATAATATCTGGGGTTCTTTTGGACAACATGCCACAATATTGGGCAGTAGCAAGTTTCTTTGCTGCCTGCACACTTCACATTCTGAGTCTGGGATAAGCCACAGCTTTATCATAACAGCACCCAGGTCTGTGGTGTCAGCAATGTGAATTGCTGAATGCCACTGCTGTTTAAAATGGGAAGAGGCTGCCCTGTGAGATGAGCACACATCAGAGTTTGTTGATCTATGTTAGCGTTGTTAACGTGTTGAGTGATATAGCTCAATGGCGGAAGTATCAAAGGTGTGACAGCATGTAAGGCCTGTGATACATGATGATAGTGCTATAGGATATATGCAGTCCATGGTAATGGATGATTATAATGATATGTTCAAATATGCCAACCATGGCAAGAATGATAGTGAGGGGTGGTATGTCTTTCTCTCTTAGCTGAGTGCATTCCATAGCACTTTGCCTGCCTCTATAGTAGGTTTGTATCATGCAATTGAATGCATGTTGCTGTGTCCTGCATAATTCAGAGGGGCTGAACTCTTTCGTCTGTTGAAGTGCATTTGTCTTTCCTGCACCTGCGTTTTCCACTCCTGCTAGCAAGAGTGTATCCTCAAGGCCTGGGGGACGCATGTGACCAGTAGCAACAGATGTGCTTGTAGAGATGCTGGGAGCATCTGCACTGTGTTCATCAGAGGCTGAAGGTATTACCTGGGTTGAATGTTACTCATAGCTTTACAATTGTGTGTTACACTAGACACCTGTAGCATCCTTTTGTGCATCCCTGAAATATGTTTGTGTGGATGAGTAAGATTAATTCTTGGTAGCATATTGAGTAGGTGCTAGTTTCCAAAGGTGTAAAAGAGCGATGAGTGCATTCAAACATACCTGCCTCTGAAAAAGGAAAAGAATTTGTTAATGCATTGGTAACAGACTTCTGTTTGTATTCCTTTCATTTAATGCAGAAGAAATAAGATGCGTTGGACAGCCATAGTGGAACCATCTGCCACACTAAATTCTCTTAAGTAGCAATTCAGTTTTAACTGTTTTTACAGTTACTTTTTAACTAGAGTTATAAAAATAGCCCATCACAGTGTTGCTGAGTCAGACTAACCAGTCTCAAGACCTCTTTGCAAGGTTCCTCTCACTTTTACTTCTTATGTCTTTACATATAAGAACACTGCTTGCTTCTTATAGAGATACTGTCTGTTTCCAGAGCTGCCATGGGATGCTGAGGGTTACCCCCTCAGGTAATGCTCCTTGTGATGATATGGTCCAGTACAGGAGGCTGACTATTTATTTAATTCATTGTTCATTCCTAGCTTCCTCTGTGTCTTACATCAATGCAAGAGGAAGAGGCGAAGTAGAGGCTTAAATGCTTTTTCAGTAAAGCCAAAATCCTGCTTAGGTCTTAAAAACTGTAGAAACTCTTTCTGACAAGCTTAAGAAGGTTTTTGGGTTCGCTGCTGATCAAACGAACCATTCTGCCCATGGACCTTGAAGTTTAACCTCTCCTTCCTGGAGCAGATTGTCCACAGAGCCACCAAGATCATCAGCTTCCCACAGTGAGAAAAGTGGTCTCAGCTTTATGCTGTTACTGCTTCAAAATCCCCCTCAGAGAAAGTGTAAGCAGTTGTTTGCAATGTAAGTTACCATGATCCGTCATGAAGTAACACGGTGACATTCTGCTTATTTCATCACACTATGAAAATAAATACGAGAGGTTTCACTTTGACCTCTGGCTTAGAAATGAGTTTAAACACTGAGAATAAGCATGCAATGGAGGACATACAGCTTAAGAACTACTAAGTCATTCTGACATATTCTGGCTATTTATCTTTTGCTGTTGATTAGTCTCTGGTTTATAAAGGATCATTTGTGCATTCACAGCGAAGATGTGAATGAAAGTAACTAGCACTACATCTAAAAGCAGTTTAACAAAAACAGTGAATTAGGTTTTGTAATGTTACTTGTGATGGATGGCAGACAAGAAGCTGTCTCCAGGTGATTTCAATTTCTTACATCTTTTAGGTTCTAAACAGCTTCAGGTAATATTCCAGCAAAAAAGAGTATAAGAAAAGCTGAATGTTCATGGAATTCCAGCCTGATTTAGGCTGGAAGGGACCCCATAGCTCATCCGCTTGGGAACAGTGACCATGTGCTCCTGGAACTCCACCGTGGTGGTTTGGATCACAGTGGTCTCACTCTTCTGTTTTTCTTTGCTGTAGAAGCTCTTGTGTCTGTATATACATAGATATTTATATGTGCAATAGTTGCTCACTCATCCTGCTGGTTATGCTGTGCAGCATCACAGAAGTGCTAAGACCCTCTTCCTGCTTCCAATTTCATGCTGCATTTGCACTTTCTAACTTCCAGTCCCTACATGCTTACCTCTCCTGTTTGATCACTGAATGAGGAATACAGGCTTTTTAGCCAAATATTGTCCTAAGGTCTCCTGAAAACTGAAATCTGGGAGGGAGAGTGTTTGGAGGAGGGGTTGAAGCAATTGCTTTCTTTTCTTGTCTCCCCATGTACCTCTTGTTCTGGTTTCTGTTTCTGGACTCTGATATTTGAGTTAGAGCTGAACCAAATGGTTGGTTGTTAGAGATCCTGAGTACGTCTGCTGGTTGCTTAATTTTTCTGGCCTGCAATCTCTTTGGAGTATTATTCCCTTTGAATAGTTCATTCACTCTGAATCACACAGTCATAACAGGAGATGTTTTAATGTCTTTCTGTAACCTTACTTTCTGCTACAGGCAAACCACAGGCACATCTCTCAAGAGTGTTGTTTGGTCCACTACTTTGTCTAAACATTTTCCCACTGGATCTAATCCAGTCTGAGATCTAAACTGTCGTGAGAATTCAACAAATCATTCTGGGAAGTATCTAAATTTGCCCCTATTGGTCAAAGCAATGTTTATGCACAGCCAGAACCACATGACAGAGGAGAGGGTCCTCTTGAACCCTGTTAGTAATATGTGCTAAAAAAATACCAGAGCTCCCAATTTTTTTCTATGAGTAAACCACAAAACTACTGTTTGCTCGTTTGAACAACCCTCGATTTGAGCATCATTGGAAAAATGCCAGGAAAGCATCTGGAGTCAGCCCAGAAACATTTTTTTCTCTTCAGAGCCACTCTATTGATTCAAACAAACAGGAAAAAAACCCACTGAAAAAACCCACCGAAAAGGCCTTTTCAGAATTGCATGTTTTTTGAAAAAGCATTTTAGGGCTTTACAATGATTGCTTGAGGTGTGGGACCTACATGACGACTGCCAGGAGGGATCTGTCAAACATAAATGCCATTAAATGTACTGCTCATTTTCAGACCTGCTTCAGATTAGCCTCAATCACTGCTCATTTCCTATACAGAAACATCCTGACATCTCCAAGGTATCTGGAAGGGAGCAGCTCTGCAAAGAGGTATATTTAGCAGTTTTCCAGTGGAGTGGGCTGCAGAGCACTCACAGAGGGCAAATGACCAAGAAAATCTGCTGTTTCCATGGGCTGCTCTGAGCAGTCTGGAGTGGTGGCTTTGTCTCCAACTGTTGCTGATCCTGAAGCTGCAAAATACAGCATTTAATACATAGCTGAAGGGAAGATCTAAGGTACTTGGATGACAGATGCTCTGTCAGGCAAAGAGTGAAGCCTGTTGACAGGAATGCTGGTGTTGTTGCTGCCTGTTCTGCGTGAACTTTGGAGGGTAAAATGTGTGTTTATTCCTCCATCTGCTACTTTATCTTAAACAGCTAAAACTGTGACCTGGTTGCTCCTGCCTCCAACTGCTGTTTCAGTTTGTGGTATCGACGGGGAAGATGCTTTATGCACAGAATGAGACCTGTTTCAAAGTCTTTGAATGTTTCATAGATAATAAGCTTGATCCTGAGCACAAAAAAAGTGGTGCATGGAAATAGAAAGAATGGCATGGGGAAATCTGCTAAACCAAAAGGAAACCTTCCAACTCAAGACAGCCTGTTTGACTTGTGTTGTTAGCACCAGCTGGGTATCAGTGCTACAGCTGTTTCCTAAGTGTGTCAGCATTAGCAAAAAAGGCAGCAGTCTGTACATAAATACAGGGAATGCTGAGAAAGTGACACTATTAAATGTTTGTTGAATCTAACACAAGATCCTGTTCAAACTAGTTAAAGGGAAACCAGCATCTGTTGACTTGTCTTGCAGTGCATGATCAATGCTGTGGGTGTATACTTCAGCTGAAGAATGACTCGTTATGAACAGAAGGAATAACCTGTGACAATAAACATCATTTTTCAGGCTAGCACTGAGGAAGCTGGGAGCAGCTCCAGTTTGCAAAACCTCATTTATTAATGCAGTTCTGCCCATTTGCTTTTGCAGAGCTTTGATGTTCAGCAGTCAGTGTTTATGCCTCACTGCAGATGACAACTGTATTGGAATTTATTAATCACTGAATGAGTCATCTGTTCACCTGCATTACTCAAGTGTCTGAGCAATATGATGAAGTTAAAGATGACCCGAGTTTAGGGAAGATGAGCTAAATGTTACCTGTTTCAATCTATGCCAAATCCATGGTAGATAAGCCATTCTGTTTGCTAAGTTATCCAAAGAAATGTCTGGTTATTTTTAAATGCATCAGAAAATTAGAACCTGAAATGTCTTAACCACTGGTGAAATAGAGAGCAATTCAGTATTTCGAGTGCAAACTGGAAGGAAACTTCTAGGTTGGTTCTAACTGAGGTTGCTGGGGATGATATCTTCTTCCAGTTTCAGAAAGATAAATCTCTTGGTAACTTCAGTGGATGGAAAGTGTTGCATGTGTCAGCAGTGAGGAGCTTATACACAAGTCTGCTGCTTCTGGAATGCATGGCTTTCATTTTCATAGTGCCACCCTCCTCCTCATGCTGGCTGTGGGAATTGTAACCGGAGCATCTGAGCCAATGTGGGATACAGCAGAAAGCATTGAACTTCATGTTCAGAAACTTTATTGCACAGTTCTGGTGCTGGGAACTCTCAGAGCAGCAAGGAGGCAGCATGGAAACTCCAACCGGAGGTGAAGTGCAAGTTAACAGAACATTCTTGTTTTCCCTTTCATACATCAGCAATTGCTCATTAATTATAACAGTACCTTCAACATATAGTAAGCTGTGTTACGTGCAGGCCACTATACTTAATGTGGCAAAGGGTGAAGCAAGGTGATGATATTGTCTGTCACAAAGGGCTTCTCTGCGTCAGCTTACAGTCTTGTGGCGAAAAGTAGCAGCATGTTGCCTGGATTTTGCCTGGTTATTACAGTCCAGTGATACACTTGTGTGTAGAAATTCTAGTAGTGTAATTGGCAAATAACTCTGCAAGAGATATATGTTAAATGGCTGCTGAAAATAGTGTTAGTGCCCAACCATTCTGCATTGAGCTTGTTTAATAACTTGCTCCAGTCAAACGTCGGAAAAGTTGTTTGCTTCAGGCTAACAATAACCCTTGCAGAGTTTGTTGTGTTTGGCTTCAATGGTCTGCTTTGGGAGTGCACTTTGAAAGAGAACTTCAAGAACTCTTGTCTTCCTAGAATGACAAAACTGGATTTCCATCATTAGTACACAGTCCCAGTTTAGAACAGCACTTTTCCATTAGATACTGCCTTTCCTATGATCCCCAAATCTTTTTGCTCTCTTTCTCGATTCTGATTTTATAGTTGGGAAAACAGAATAAAAACTTGAGTCTTGCACACAGAGGTTTGACATAATGGACACTGTACACACTCTTTGGTTATTTACCTTTCAGCAGCAATTTCCTATGGCCAGCACGCCCCACTCCACTTAAAATGTCATCCCATGGTGCCTAAAGGCTCACAGAGCATGTGTGTTTAGAAACTAGACATGCAGTCTGTGTCAAGAACCTAGAACCAAAGCAATCACCTGCAGTTCATGACATGAATGCTCCTTCCCTTCAAATCAATACCAAATGAAAATGACTACAGCTTGAATGTTATTGCAACCTATCAAACTGAATATTGCAATTAGAACACAGATTAACTCCTAAATCAGACAAGTTCTGTTTTAATCAGAACCTGTAATACAACTCTCATTATTTATTGGTTAATAACTCTATCCCAAGGGAACTGGGATTGTGCATGTTCCTTCCTTCCTGCCATGGCTTAACTTGTTCTTGGAGTTGGATTCTGTGCACTTGAGTTGGTATCTAACCAAATCAAGTGATTCAAGAGGAAAATGGAAAATGGGACAAGTCCCCAGAGGATGCCTATGATCAGTAGCAACAGATGTGCTTTTCATAGAGATGCTGAGAGCATCTGCACTGCCTGCATCAGAGGCTGGAGGTATTACCTAGGCTGAATGCTATTGCATAGCTTTACAACTGTGTGACTCATTTCTCCAAGGATCACACTTCGGATCACAAACTTAAGGGTGAGATCTTGCTAAATGCCTGAAAAGGGGCCACTATGTGGCTGGATTATGTAAATAGAAGTGATGCAAAAGAGACAATCCATGAGTCAGTGCATTCAGTACAGGCTTGCCTTTTCCAGACAGAAGGAGCAATCGCACAGTAACTGAAATGAGTATTAAGTGAAGCACCAGTTTGTGCTTCACATAACACTTAGATTTTGTGCTTTATGCTGCCTTGCAGTATTCTGTTTAAAAGCCATGTGTGCCAAAAGCAATGCTTCAAATGAAAAAGCCATATGCATTTAAAACAGTAATCCATTGAACTGATATAGATGTGGGCATTTTTAGTGTGTTTTGTTTTCTTTTGATATCAAGCAAGAAAAAAGTGTCCTCCAAAAGAGTTTGGCATAAGTACAGCAGAAGAAACTCCTACCTCACCTGCTGACTTCAATTATAGTTAGACTGTAGGGTTGCCATCAGTTGGACAACAGGTAGCAAATGATGGCTTTCCTGAACAGAGATGCACAGTAAAGCTTTGCATCTTCATCCTTCCTCTTAGTTTTTTGGAGAGTTTAAGGGAACCCTACAAAAGGTAGGAATTTCTGATTCCATCAGGAAGAATTTGGTGCTGTTTGAAGTCTAGAAGGACTATAACAAAACCTCAAAGAACACTGAGGAAGCACGTACTAGATTCATAAGATAAAAAATGATTGCAGGAATAGTTATAACTGAGCGGATAAGGACAAAATACTTTGATAATTTGAAGCCAGTGCTGGGACCTGTTGTAGTCTTGGAGAAATGAAGAATTTGCAAGCCTCTTACCTGCAAAGCCCCTCCTTGTCTGCTCTTGTCAAGCTTGGGATGTTGTCTTCTGTTACATGCTGCCTGTGAACATTACATTCTCTTATTTGATCCAAGAAAATACCAAAAACTGTCACCTGAGGAAAATGCATCTCTGAATGTCGTCAGCTACTTCTTTAAACCATTATGGAGTTGTTTTTCTCTTCAACACCAGCAAACCCAAAGGAACATCTATTTTTCTATCGAGATGTTGGTCCTGCCAATGAAACCCTTATGATGTGAAAACCACTGGATGCTGTCTCTTTTCTGGATTGGAAGTTAGATAATTCTGTCTTGTATTTTCTTGGTTTCAGCCCTGTGCCCAGGTGTTCTGCTGGACTGTTTTCTTTAAATACTAAGCTGCTGTAGAGTGGTTATTCCATATTTTGTTCCACTTTGGGCTGTGACATTCAGTGTTCTCTGACAGAGGTTATAATTGCTCTAATGAAAGATATTGCTTACAAAAGGAAAGCTGGAAAAGGTGTGGCTTCTCCAGCAGTTAACTGCATGTTTAAATAAGGGATTAGATAATGAACCAGCAGTGTCATATAGGGGATGAAAGGAGGCACAAAGACAAAGCATCATTGCTATGGAACCTCTCTCCCTCTCAATGTCAAAATTTCCTGTCTGTGTTGCAGTTAAAGTCGAAATAATCAAGGGAAGCCCCAGTGAAGTGTAACCTGACTGGGTCTGGGCACCAGAGTGGCCTTCCTGACATTCCAGGCTTTTGGCATCAGCTCAGCAGTAGGAGTGATTGAGTAATCAGTAGGATTTCAGACATGTGTCATCGTCTCCCCCCCAGCAAAAACCACCACCAAACCAAAACTGTAATAACAGCAGTGACGAGAGAATGAGTCCTATGTTAGGTGATGGAAACTGATTATGATCCACACCTTCCTCATCTTTCTAGAGGAGGATCTGTTTTCCTGCAGGCAAAATTTATCCTGCACTCTTTAGTCAGACCAAATGAACAGCAGTGAAATCGTTGGTGTTCTGCATGTGGTGTTTGTTTAAAGATGAAACCAAGTCTGGTTTGATTTGTTTTTAAATATAAGGATCTTGGTTTTCCTTCCTCAGAATCTAAAGGGATGAATTTCAGGTTCTTGTAGTAGTGACTATGTAGTTCTTCGAATAAATGTGTTTCATAGCAGTCCATTTAGTTCATCTTACTTACTATGAAGTAGCTTTCCTTAGCTATAATTGTTTTCAATCCTGGTATTTACAGGTAAGGCTCTAAGAAGGAATGAAAGCTCTTAATTTTTGGGGAAGCAATTTGTTTTCAAGCTCATATCAATATATAAACTTAGAAAACTTCTTAAACAGTCAGAAGAGAATCTAGCAAAGAGTGTGTAGCACTTCTTTTGAAAGAAGTGGAGAACATGTGTGTACCATTCTCCATGCTGAACTGCAGTTTTGAGTCAACATTTATGTTCAAACTGCAACTAGTACACATGAAAGTAACTTATCCAAATATGGGTGCTCTTGTCATTCATTGGATACAGTGGAATGAACAGCAAAGCAAGCCGGTTTTAGTGTGTTTAACAGTGATTCAGCAGCGTAAGTTGTGCTGTGATGTCCCCTGGGTCTTTAGCCCCTCATCCCTTCTCTTGCCATTGTGGTACAGGTTTGCTCATGGGAGATCTCATTCAGAATCCAGGAAGTTCCTGATGGGCAGTAATCCTGTAATTGTTTTCATCTTCCCTTAAAATCATGTAAGGAAATGGATTTCCACTTTTCCTCTGTAACTTTCCCAGGGCAGTGGTGGAATCACCATCCCTGGAAGTGTTCATGCACCATGTAGATGAGACCGTCAGTGACACGGGTTAGTGGTGGCCTTAGCAGTGCTGGGGAGCGGTTGGACTTCATGAGCTTAAGGGTCTTTTCCAACCTGGTTGGTTCCATCATTCTGCGACTTGCTGCAATTACCATCAGTCTGCTTTCTCCAGCAGAGGAGCCTGTGACATGCTGCCCTCTCCTCAGTGACTGTAAGCCACTGAGAGAGTGCACTGCTGAAAGAGTTTTTTCAATCAGCAACATCCCACTGACATGACAGACATTATGCAGGAATGTGTAGCAAAGAAACTAAAAGAGGAAGGCATTTAAACACGACCCTCGGGCCTCTTTGTACATGACTTTTGCAGCACTGCAGGATTCTTTGCATCAGTCACAGGCAGACAATAAAATGGTGAATTACCATGTGCTTGACTGGAGGAGGAAAAAAGGGCAGTTCCTGAAAATATTTACAGAGTGCAGATTCAACACAAGAGCTGTGCTGACGGTTGCTAATGACTGCCACAGCTTCCCAACCACCGCCACTGAATCAAATTGATCTGTATAATCTCCCTCTGAAAGTTCTGTCACTCTCATATTGGGCTGATAATTCCTCCGGGGTGTGCCTTCCCGAAGAGCAAACTGCTTCTTTTCTGTACTCTGGCAGGAATCCCAGCCTGGTTTGTGTTGGAGGGACCTTAAAGCTCATCCAGTTCCAATCCCCTGCCATAGGCAGGGACACCTTCCACTGGAGCAGCTTACTCCGAGCCCCGTCCAACCTGGCCTTGAGCACTGCAGGGATGGGGCAGCCACAGCTTCTCTGGGCACCCTGTGCCAGCGCCTCAGCAC